>WEKX01003524.1:104410-132461 GCA_013390025.1 Pitta sordida | reverse complement strand
TTGCTATATGAAATTTAGGCAAATATTTGTCTTCTTTAAGTTCAGATCACTGATTTTCAAAATACTGTTTTCTCCATATTTCAAAATGAAGATATTTTTCCTGAAAATCTGAGCCTAAATAAAACACTAATAATATTCACTATTCTGCTCATAGAGCAGTGAGCTCTTTGCTCACAGAATGTAGGGGTTTTTTGAGCCTTACACTTCAGAAGATATACCTATTAACTGTTAAAAGGAACCCAAAGTTTTTGCTTGGTTAGTTCATATATCCTGTTAAGGTAAAGCAAACTTACAGAAAGGCATTGAAACTGAGTGTAATGGCATCCAGTGGTCGAGGATCTGTCACTTCCCTTGATAGTCTGTGGCAATGATGAGTCTGTGCTGTTCATGATTTCCAGTACGTATTAGTTTGTCTGGGTTTAGGTTTCAGCTATGTATTTACTATATTAAAAACTTTACTGCCTCTACATCCTGCCTCCATAGAGTTATTTACATGTTGCAATCAAGTCACTCCTCAGTTTTCTTTTTCATAAAATAAATAGATCTTTAGCATCACATGATATGTTCCTCAGCACTCGAAGCACTTCTGTGGCTCTTTACAGCACCCTTCACAGGTTTTCATCCTCCTTTTGAAATGGCTCCATACAACCTCCATTCTTCCACACATTTTATTCACTGACATTCCATGACAAATAGAAGAGGAAAGGATTGTAGCAAGTGTCCGCTGTTATAAAACTACTGATTTTTTTCCTGAAGGACTAATTTAACATGTAAACTGCTATGCTAAGTGCTATGAGTTATTTTGTTGCACTTTTGAGTAGGTGAGAGGCAGAAGAAATACTTCTGTTATGCTTGCTTGCAACGTGAGGTTTTCTCCATCCCCACTGCTTTTTCAGTTCAGGGCAGCACAGTTTTCTTCTTGTTCTAGGATGCTATTTCAATAATAGCATCTAATTCTTCCCTTTACCGGACACACAAATATGATTAATATTTTAAAAATACATTCTGTGTTAATTGTATATCACCATAATTTACATTATTTCCTACTGAAAAAGATTTTTTTCATAGATAGCGCCCTTGAAAGTATGTGGTTTTATGCCTAGCTGCACTCCATGAAATATGTACACCCTATAATGAATGAACTCACTTTTCTTTTTGGTTTTAGAAATATGTTGTTATTCCATGACCATCAGTCGGAAAATGTGCATCGTGGTCGAAACTCTTAGAAAGGTCGTTTTTTGGTTTCTTTGAAAGTTTTGAGATGCTTGTTAGTGGCCTGACATTCAGATGATGTTCTGAAACACCTTTACAGCCTTTCAAGTGGGCATTGAAATTGCTAGTCCCTTGGGGCAATTTTGCCTCTTTCACCCCCTTAAATTCTCCTAACTTCTTTATAAATAGAAAGTGTTCTTGGAGGTAGAGTTCTCTTCTGGGAACAAACATGTAAATGTAGTTAGTCTACAGCTGTCAGAAAAGGTAAAAGCAGATACTCCTTAGTCTATGGAATATCCATGTATTGAGGTAGAGGAAAACTTCAAGATAGTTTTCAGAGAAGAGAGAAAACATTTCCTCTGGCATTTGTTCCTTGTCCTCATAGAACAAGTAGATGTTATACCCATCATAAGCAGGCAGTGTTTGCCTTGAAAAAAAATGATCATTCAAAGACCTGAATATCCACAAGAAAAGGCTAAAATGTTTTGGAATTCTGAGGTTTAGTTTTCTCTAAATATATCAAGATGAAAAGTGTTGCAGTGTCACCAGAGAAGAAGAACAAACCTTCATGGTGGACCAGAGGAGTTTTTGGAAGAGTACTGGAATCACAAAATTTCAGATGTTTGGTATTTGAAATGAGAACTTAAGCATATTTTCGGAGGATGTAGAGGACATAGCATGGATATATGTATGCATACATGTATAACATTAATGTATTGTCATGAGGGAGGCACCTCCACCAGGCAGAATGAGAAAAAATAAATCATCAAACAAATTGTTCTTGTGCATTACGAAGAGCCCTGTGAGAGCCCTGTGGTGTCAGAGCAGCAGATTGTGTGGGGTTTGGTTGAGCATGTTTGAGAACAAGAACATACTATGGGAAAGCTGAGAGCTGCATTTGTCTCTATGGGAAAGCAGTGGATTTAGGAGAGTTCATACTTACCAAAATGCACCTTGAAATATTGACATGGTCACTTGGAGCTTGTGTTACTCTTCTTACAAGTTACAAGTTCTTGAGACAGCCTTAGCTTGGGCATCTAGTTTTCTTTTATCTTTTTTTCCCCCTTTCTTTTATTTTATCCCAATGCATTTCTTTGTGCTTATGAATTGACACAGCATGCATTTTCATGCTAGACCCATGCCTTTTCCTCGGTCTCCACCCCTGTCTGGAATTGTGCATCCCCACCCACAGCACGTAGCTGCTGAGAGACCCATTTTGGGGAGAATAATCTCCTTGATGAATGCCTATTTTGTGCAAGTTATACAAGAGGGTTGCATTGTTAGAATCTTCTGTTGAACTTGCACAAAAATAGTTCCTGCTCAGGGTGAATAGGGACTGTGTGTCACTAAAAAGCACTTTATTATTCATTAGAGCCTTGCTTGTTAACTGTCACCCAAACTAAAGAATATCTGTTATCAAATGTATCCCATAGAGTTAGCTTAATTGCTCACAGGGAAGTACTTGGAAGAGATTTTAAAAGGACAGCAAACAGTGAGCATTTTCAGTACTTAACGATATGCTGCTTTTAAGCACACTCATGCCAACAGCAACAAAAGAAGTGTTTAGAAAACAACTTGAAAGGCACTAAGAGAGAGATGCAAAGCGAGTGCCACACTGACGTATCTCAGTTGGTGTTTTGTTGTATTTCATGCCTTTGGGCACTGGGGCAAAATCTCCAGATGACTAATGTCTCCCCCTTGGCTTCCATATGGAGCATAAAGAGACACCACTCCAGTACATCTCCACTGGCTGGGTGCTTTGTAGTTCCCTTTCAGAGGTACAATAGTTAGGGCAAGGAAGCAACAGTTGGTGAACAAAAGATCAGAAGAATTCTGAAGTTGTTGTATTTTGCAGGCTTTGGAGGCACTTTTTTGCAAGAGTTTTGTGTTTGTTTTTGTGGGGGCTTTTTTGTTCTTTGTTCTATTCTTCTCCTTTGAATTTTGGAAACACCAAGAAAATGAAATTTTCTTACAGATCCCCAAAAATACGGACTTGTAGCCACCATGAGTGATGTAAAGATTTAAAATAATGGGGGAATGATTTAATTCCCAATATAAACTGAGATCACTGAAGCAGGAGAGGTAAGGGGAGATTTTCTAAGGCACTCACAGAAATTTTGGGAACAAGCATCACTGATAGCTGTGCTTGAAAATCCCCGAAGTGTTTTTAATCTTCCTCGTAATTGAAGTAATTAAAGTAATTAAACCAAGAAAACTTGTACTGGTTAAATGTGGCTCCTGTGTAAGGAATGTTCCTTGTGATAAAGTGCAGTTGTAAGATTGTATCATGCAGGATCTCCTAGTTACTGACATTCTTTGCCTTAAAAACTTTGATGGATGTTTTGTCTAGTCTGCGTTAGGACTGATTTTATCTAGCTTCCTACCTTCTGATATAAATGCAATATAAAATCTTAAACTAACATTTATTCTTGATCAGACTTGGCTAGGCCTTTGGAATTTCACTTCTTGGTCAAATTATACACACCAATATGAGATGTCGTATTTCAACCTCTAACTCATGCTTCTTACACCTTTGTGTGGTAAATTAAACAGGTCTCCTCTCCCCACTTCAGTGTTTTCATTTGTATGCAGAGTAAGTGACATTTTTTACCTCTCAGGGACGTCACACAAACAAATGTGTGTCACTGCCAGGTGTAGGCTACTGTGAAGCCACTCTGGGCAGTTTTTAGTGGATATATTAATAAGAAATCACAGAATCGCAGAATATTAAGAGTTGGAAGGGACCCACATGGATCATAGAGTCCAGCTCCTAAGTGACTGCCCATACAGGGACTGAACCCATAACCCTGGTGCCATGAGCACCATGTTTTATAGCTCTGAGCCAATCTCAGAGTCATGTTGTAATTTTTTTTTCTTTTTATAACAAACTCCCCTTCCCATCGTCCCATTATCTAGACCATGTCACTGAGTCTCATCCAGTCTTTTCTTAAACACCTCCAGGCAGGATGCTCTTATCCAATCCATGCTCTGAGAGTTTCTCCTGAAGCTTACCATGGGAAACCGTGTCGAATACAATGAAGTGTATTCAAGTGACACAGTTTGAATGCGGAAAGGCATATTTCAAAATAAAGAATTGTGTTTAATGTATAAAAAATATAAGTCCTCTTTTTGTAAAGAAAAAAATATATGTTAATGCATATACAGGCATTTCTGCAAATATACAAGTAGGAAATGTGTGTCATTGTGAATATATGTATGTCTGCGTTTAAAATACAGACACATCCACCATTATTTACCAGAGATAAAATTTTTCTGCCCTTATCAAAGTTAGTAGTGCACCTGAAGTAAACAATCCACATTTACTCTGATGTATCTCAGCCAGTTTAATTGGAATTGTATCAGGAATTGTGTGCAGCATCTAAGAACTGCTGACGTGAGTGAGATTCAGGCTTCCTAGTGAAGACTGAATCACTTTGTGCTAATATGCTCGTTAAAAAACAAAAAAAAAGTCCAAACAAGCACAAAACCACCGTTACTACCCCCCTCAAATAAACCCCCCCTCAAGACCCCCAAACCAACCCAAGTCAGTAAGTTGATTACAGACTGCACATGGGACAGTGACTGAACTTACTGATACCAGTTACTTTATGAACTTACTGCAACTGCTTGACTGCCGTTCCTTACTTTTTCTATGGTTATTTTTTCATTTGTGGCCAATCCCAAGATCAGTCAACTGGAATGCTCTCAAGGTGTTCTTACAAAGAGCAGTGATGCTTTCAAGCTCCTGCTTTGTGTTAGGTTCCTGTGGGTGGGCTCTGCTTTTCCCTAGCATAAGAGCATAGTAAATATTTGCCTGAAACTCAAGCTGAAATTTATTTGAGGTTGCAAACAAGTTTGGTTTGCTTATTTGTAAACTCATGCTCTGTTTGCTTCTTGCCAAATACAGTGTAAAAACAGCTTCTTTTTGGTGGTAACATCTAGTGTGTACTGGAACTTTGAGTGGCAGGATTCTTGTTTAAATTGAATGCATGGAAAAAATAGAGAAATGTTAACCACAGCTATTTTTGGGGGAACCCAGGAAAACATAGCTTGTGCTTATTTCAAACAACGTTTTTGTTCTGTTCTTTTCTGTACCAGGCTGATGACACCAGAACGAGAGGGCACGGCCTCAAGATACGCCGGGGGGGTTTTAATCTTAATGTTAGGAAGCAGTTTTTCACAGAGAGAGTGATTGCACATTGGAATGGACTGCCCAGGGAGGTGGTGGAGTCACCGTCCCTGGAGGTGTTTAAGAGAAGACTCGATGAGGAGCTTTGTGACATGGTCTAGCTGGGGGGTGTAGGGTTGGATGATCCTGGGTCCCTTCCGGCTCGGAGTGGCCTGCTAGACTGTGAGGGAACTAGGTTTGTGTTACCACTCTGGGATGTGCTTTCAGTCTCTGTACAGGTGTTAGATGGTGAGTTGGACTAGATGATCCTTGTGGGTTCCTTCCAACTCATAATATTCTATGATTCTGTGTGATAACAATTTATCCACTCTATTTATACAAAGATCTTTTTCAGCACCAGCTTTCATCTTAGTTCCAGTTTCATGAATCATTTTGCCAAACTTGACATTGGTCCTGGTCATAAACATCGGTTCAGTAATTTGGGGACGTTCAAAACTCTATAGGTTGGCTACAGAACGCCAGTAAGGATGAGTTACAGCACAGCTTGTTTTTCTGTCATTCCCTATTCTTCGCTTGTCTCTTTTTTCACTTCTACATGCTAAATTGCTGTTGAAACAGCAGTGATCTCCCAGCTAGAGAAAGGCGGCGTGCATAAATTGGGGTGGCAGAGTTGCTCATAAGCTGAGCCCGCAAGGCAACTGCGGGATGGGACCACAGTCTGAGAATTATTTTAGGCTCCTACAGGTTGAAAGGTGATATACATAATTTAGGATGGGAAATGGATATCATAAACAAAACAATCTTATACATTGTAAAGATCTGGGAAGGGAGTCCCATAAACACCTGTTTCAGCACATGATGACAGCTGGTAGGGCTTTTGGGGTCAGCCTTCCCTTTGCAGCTGTGCTTACATTCTCAAAGGAGAAACCAGCTTCTTTTCACATCCGTAAGAAATTAGTCTCCCCAGTTGTTTGTGGAGCAGAAATCAGAAACCATATATGTCACAAAACATTTTTTTTTTAAGAAGGAGGGAGGTTAATGGGATGTGAAAAAACAGTATAACATGATCAGCCTCACATCTGGAAAAGGACATACAATAAGTTGACAGGAAGATTTTTCATTTTCCATATGTTGTTTCAACTTCCAGGTAATGTGAGGAAGGAGATGCTTAATTATGTGATGGATTGGACAACTTAGACCTGAGTTTAGTATGCCATTTTGCGTATTACCTAAGGGAGTATAAAAACTTTAAATGTTTCACATGTAAAGAATTTACATAAGCAAATTCTGAAATAAACATCTTGTTATCTAGAACTCTGATTTAAATATTTACTCTTTCAATAATCAGAGATTTTCATACTAGAAAAATATGGTAACTTCACCCTCCTCTTACTGTAATTCTTACACTTCTGCAAAGTTGATATGTAATTTGAAAACTTTATCTTCATTAAACATGATACGTACTTTTTGTGTGTATAAGAAACTGAAGAATGTGGATGCAAGTACTGTATCAGTACATAAGTACATGTTGTGGATTTATCCACACTCACACATCCGAGTGTTACAAAAATTCAGTTTTAAGGACTTGACAATTATTGTAGATCTCTGCTAGGATTCCATGAAATTCAGGGCAACCTGTATCAGTAAAATCTATCCTACAATTGGAACTGGTTGGGTGTAGAAAAACGACATCTGGGTATAAAAAGTCACCATGTTAGAACCTTTTCCTACCTGATAGGAAGAACAAACTCTTCCAATATGAAACACATTTCAGACCATCTGTGATAGATATCAAAGCACTGTAATGCTGTTGATGAAAATGTCACACTCTTTTCTCTACAGAATTAAATAAGTGAAAGTTGTGAATTAGAAGAGTTCTGTGTTGCCGTAGTCTAGACTTGAGAGGATTTTGAACCATATTTAGATATTCTCAGCTCAGCTGAAGTTCAGATGCCACCAGCCTTCTTGCGGATCTATTAATTCTCTGTACTGTCACTTTTCAAAAGCCTTCAGAGGTAATCAGCTTTCTCCTTCGACTATCCACAAGGACTTAAATTGAGTCTAGGCAGTTCAAATGTGCTGGTTTTGATTTTGTTTGCAGAATAAGAGTGAGACTTTGTTTTTATTTTTCTACTCTGAAAGAAAGTATAAGTTATGTATAAAGACACAGGCCTATATCTACAGATATATTTTAACTAACATTTCCTTACCTTTCCAGGTTGTGACTGAAAAAGATGGGGCATCATAGATTGTCATTGTGTCTTCATTTTTGAAAACCTACTTTTGCTCATTATGTTTGGTACACAAACACGTGTTAAAGGCTTTTAAGCCCTGATGAGTAAATTGAGCAAAGTCTGTATAGTTTGACTTAAAATCTTTTCTTTGAACAGAAAGAGATCTGTATGGTTGTTGGGCAAGATGATATTTTTTTATTTTTAAAGCTGGTAAATAAACCATTTTCACGTGAGATGTTGAGCAATCAAATTTTGAGTTGTTTAAATTTTGGGGGGTTACATTATTTGATTTTATTTTGTGATGAACATCTGGATAAGTTTTAAAAAAGGAAGTAAAAATAGTAATATGGGCAGTTTGTTAAATCCTAAAACAGCTTTTGTCAAGTGTACTTGCAGTTGATTCCTCTTGGGCAGTTCTACTGTACACAGTGGAATTATAGGAATTGGGGAATAAAGGGACATCTGTCTTCCTAGGCACTACATATATATTTTCTCTCTAGGTATTCTCAACACCCTGATATTCAAGCGCTGTTTGAACTTAGTGTATCAGGCAGAGAAAGAAAGTAGAGACAAGGAATTAACTCCTTCACAGAAAATCTCACATGAGAAAGATTATAATTTGTTTGTCAGATTAGCATCTAGTCACAAAATAATTTCAGGTGAGCCACTGAAATCACTGAAATCAGTGAGGTGCTGTTCATTGTCCACAGCAGGGGTGGGCAGTGAGCCCCCAGGCAGGCAGCAATGTGAGTGCTCAATACAGCTCTTATCCCATGGGGAGCAGCCTGGTCCTCTTCCATGGCCTGGGCTTTGGGGTCACCTTCCCCAAAGCATTTGCCAGCAGCCACCACAAAATGAGCCTCTTGCAGTGAGCCAGAGCTTTGACCTGTCTTTGTCATCCAGGCGATTGAAATTACACTGACAATCATGTTATCAAGGCACATCTGAGCTAATACCTTAATTGCACAACTCCTTTGAGCTAGTTTTGCGTTTTCGTCTCAGGCTTATGGAAGTCAGGACTGTAACACCAGAGGGTTTTTTCTGATTAAAGCTGTGACCTCTGGACTGGTGAAGAAATGGTGAAGTTCACCCGCAAAGTATTCAAGTGTGAACACTGCTTTTCTTCACATTTCTCAGCTTTCCTTCCCACTGGTTTCAGGCCAAGGCTTTGAATTTGTTCACATGAACAAAAGCTCTTCTTGAATTTGTATTCCTCAATATTTCAACATGTGATTGCCTTTTCTAATACGAGTGCCTTCCTCCCATTTAAGACAACATTGCAGGAAAGATATCACATTTCAATAAAAGCTGATGTTCACAAGGTTACATTTCTTGTCCAGACAAGCTCTTACCATTTTTAAGATGGAAGCAGAGATTCCACAGAGAGGAGTGTTTTGAGAGCAGAAATGGTATTATGTAGACACGCACCACCTCTCTCCAAGCTCTGATGCAGTGCTGAAGTGGAAGGGTTTGATTCCATAAAGTATCCATCTTCAACGTACCATCCCAGAACAAGTCTATTACACATGTGTTTCCATTTGGAAAAACACAAATCCAAAGTTATTTCTCTAGGAAACCACAACTCATCAGTTCCCCTTCTTTCAGGTCCCGAACCCCTCTTTTGCTTTTTTTTGGGTGATTATTTTCCTTGTGTCTGCTCTTTAACATAAATACTCATTAATTTGTATTTGTAAGAAGGAGTGACAGGAAAAGAAGGACTCTCTGGTCTCTTGCAGACACACAGATTTCTAGGGTGTTTAAGATTGCAGCTCCTAGATGATTCTTTAGTGAATTATAAAGGTTTCAGTTATTTTTTACTAGTATCAAAATGCTTGGACATAACATTTTACAGTTTTTCAGCTTGTTTACATCAACTTAAATAAAAGAGGAAAGCTAGAATTATCTCCAAAAGTGAACAGAGCCCCTAACAGCTACAAAAGTAAATGCCTGCCAGGGCTGTATTATTTTGCAAAGGGCATCACACAGAATCACAGAATTAGTAAAGCTGGAAAAGACCATAGAGATCATCAAGTTAATAGTGTCTGCCTGTAGCCTGTTTGCGAGGAGAAATACTTTGATTAGTTAAAAACTACCTTCCTCACCCCAAACCAAGCAGAAACAGCCTAAAACTCAAAGGGTAGAGACCACAGGAAGTGTATCTGAGGCAGCGGCCAGCCCTTTTCAGGTGGCTAGGGTAGGAAGAGAGGAAGGGCTGGGTCCCAGCTGTACAGGGCCTTAGGAATTTGGGGTGAGGAGGTTAATGACCTGACACTGCTGCCCTGCTATTCTATTGTACTAGACCTCTGCTGAGCCCTGTAAGGGGAGCATCTTTCTTTAAAACAGCTCCCTTGCCTCCTCCAAAACCTCAGTCTAATCTCAGCCTAATCCTCTGAATGAACTGAGCAATTTTTGTGCTAGTTAAGCCATGTGGTTTCTGGTTCTAGTCAATATTCATCCGAGGTTTGCTTTTTGTGGGGAAGTAGAGAATGTAGAAAAAGTTGTGAAAGGAAGAAATGACAGTATTGTTGATGCAAATATTAAGTTAAATTAGTTCTCTCTGTAATTTCTCCTGAAGTTCCTTATATCCCAGTGATGATAATCAAGGTTTCTTGTTTGCTTGGTGCACCTTTACTTCTCCAGTTATGTACAGGCAGTCTGTTGCTGAAGTTGCTTCAGATATTCTTAAACTGCGTATTGAAGAGACTAGCTTTCTTGGAGATGTTGTATGACATCAATGAAAAAAAAGCAAATGAAATATATAGTTCAGTGCCACCTCACATTTGTCATTTGGTTCAAAACAGATACTTCAGAATTTTACATGTTTCCTATTGGACATAAAGTTCCATTTTTAACATTAGATTTTAATAATTATGGGTTACCTTTTCTTTATAACAGGATTATTTTACAGATGAAAACAGACTACTAAAAAAGGACCCCCAACAGGATTACCATCTGGAGTATGCCATGGAAAACAGTACACACACAATATTGGCTTTTAGCAGAGAGCTACATACTTGCGACACAAATGACAAGACCATAACGGTAAGAGACTCTGATTATATGTAGACAGATTAAGTAATTAATACAGCTTAATTGTATATGTGGTTTTTAAGATGGTTATTAAAACCTCTTTTTAGTAAAAGGACAGAAGTAGACAAATTCACTTTCCAGAATCACAGAATTAGTAAAGCTGATTAACCAGGTAAATACTTGTGCTAGTTTTATTAAGTTCTTATGTTTTAATTTCAGCTTTCTTTGTTCTTCTACTTTGATACATTATGTTCTCTAATTTCTAACAAGTGTATACAGGACTGAAGCAGGTACCTCCGGGCCATCAAGTCCATATGCCACAGTTACAACATTCAAGTGATGCCAAATTGAGAAACACTTTTCAGACATTACACTAACTTGTAATTGATTTAGAGATAGATTTTTAAGAAGCTTGGAACAGACGTATTTAAAGTATTTTATTGGTTTTTTCCTTTATTTGAAATTAAAAAGTTGAAGAATTTTATGGTTAGTAAAATACTTCTCATGGTAAATTCCTCTGTTGCTCTAGGGACTACTGTGCTCTTTCCTAAGCATAATTTTAAATTACATGAAGTTGATGACTTCTGTATTGGAAATGACAGATAGGTTAGACAAATTTTCAAGACTTTCTATGCTTTGGCCTATTTAGTACTTGTTTTGGAATCATTACTGTAGGAGTAAAACACTATTTTCATTATCCATGTTTTCATAACATATGCAATAATAGCAACATGAGATCCTGAAAGAAGCAGGAAGCAAACCACAGCTGTATAAACCACTAGTTTTCCAGGCAGTCAATGGATCTCTGGTTTTCACACCTGCTCCAAATTCTCAGTGTAATTTAACGTTCTGAGCCACTTCAGGATTTATTAAAGCATTTTGTCTCAAGGGTGAGTATTGCAGCCTGAGATTAGTTTACAGAAAACTGGTCTGTGCAGTGCCTGGAGATTGATTTTTTAAGATGTAAATCTGTTCTGTAATTGAATGTCTGCCTTCCTGAGTATGTAAGGACGACACTTCACTGAAGGTNGGGCAACGAGGATGGTTAATGGACTGGAGGGCAGGCCCTATGGAGAGCGACTACAGGAACTGGGGTTGTTCAGTCTGGAGAAGAGGAGGCTCAGAGGTGATCTCATTGCTGTCTACAACTACCTGCGGGGAGGTTGCCACCAGATGGGTGTGGACCTCTTCTTTCAGGCTGATGACACCAGAACGAGAGGGCACGGCCTCAACGCCAGGGGAGGTTTAAACTTAATCTTAGGAAGCGGTTTTTCACAGAGAGCATGATTGCACATTGGAATGAACTGCCCAGGGAGGTGGTGGAGTCACCGTCCCTGGAGGTGTTTAAGAGAAGACTCAATGAGGAGCTTAGTGACATGGTCTAGCTGGGGGGTGCAGGGCTGGATGATCCTGGGTCCCTTCTGGCCCGGAGTGGCCTGCTACACTGTGAGGGAACTAGGTTTGTGTTTACCACTCTGGGATGTGCTTTCAGATACGTACGGGTCTTAGATGGTGAGTTGGACTAGATGATCTTTGTGGGTCCCTTCCAACTCATAATATTCTGTGAATCTGTATTCACATCTTCACAGATCTGAGCCTGGAGAATGTTTTGGGGGGAACCTGGTTGCTGGCCAAACAACTAGCATCTCTAGAAAAATGTTTCTCATGCATTTAACCCTTTATGGGTCTGTTCTGCCATTTACAGATATGATTTCAATTCAAGACATATCAGAGAAATTTAATTTCCGCCTATCTCCAGCGAACCTTATGAGTGTAAAATACTATTAGTTTTAAAGGCAAAATTTTGTAAGTAGATGAGTGCTTTTCTAGTATACATCATCATGGTTCAAACACAGCTACACCTATGTCATGACTATTGTAGGAATTATGTGAATTGTGCAAGGCATTTGTTGCTTCTATTCCTTATAGATTTTTTGTTTTTGTTTTTTTCAGGAGAGCACAATGAGGGTTATTTGGGCCTACCACCACAAAGACATGGGAGAAGTGGGTCAAAATTACCATGGATCTAATCGTGGTACAAAGAGCCTACGTTTGCTGAACCCTGAGAAAGAAGAAATCTTATCTGCCACTCTGCCATACTTTGACTTGACAAACAAAGACGTAAGTAACCCAGACCATGTTTTGGGTTTAGGTGGTGATGGGAATAAAGCTTTGGGCTTACACAACAGGTAGTGTGACCTTTATGTATAGATTAAATGTAAGGAAGGAATTCTTCACTTTGAGGTTGATGAGACACTGGAACAGGTTGTCCAGAGAAGTTATGGCTGCCTCATCCATGGAAGTGTTCAAGGTCAGGCTGGATGGGGATTTGGGCAACCTGGTCTAGTGGAAGGTGTCCCTGACCATGGCGAGGTGATTGGAATAGAGGGGATAGATGGTCCCTTCCAACCCAAACTATTCTGTGATTCTATGATAATATTCTGTTCTTGCCCTTTTTATTAAGACAGGTGCCTGTACCAGACAAGGACACCACATATTGGTGCCAAATGTTTAAGATTCCCATACAACATGAAAAGCATCACGTGACAAAGGTGAGTGATTCAGATTGAGCAGATTTAGAGGAATTAAGATAATAATCACACTTATACTTCTTGTACTTGCAAAATTTTTTTCAGTGGTTACTGGAGGGAAAAATAACACCTCTTGTCTGTCTTTGCAAATATGGGTCAAGCGTTTGTGTATGTATGCCAAGGCCTGGTTCAGGTGTGCCCTGACAACTGCTCGCACAATGACAGAGCTGCTTTATTCCTGTTCTTTTCTTTTCTCCTTCATCCTCTCTCACTTTAGCAAATGAGGTTGAAAATTACTTCTGTCTGTAAATATTCTTGGCAAAGACTGAGATTAAGTAAAACTGCCAAAAGCATGTTACATCAAGTTTCTACTTTCATATAGAAATTTCATGGATTTATTTTATCAGATGAAATATTTTTCAATCTAAAATTACTAACGGTGATACTTGTTCAAATAAAGGGCTAGGTTCTTATTTGATTCCAGTCACCTCTCCGGTGATGACCATGGTTGACTTATGCCATGTTACAGTACATAAGCAAAGTCACCCTTATCTTCAGCTGTGTGAAAGCCAAATGTTGTGAAAAAGAGGTGGATATTGCAGTTTATTTAAAAAATAATGAAAATATGTATGTAAACATTCACGCAAGTTTCAGCAGGATCCTAAGTGATTTCAAAACCCACACGCATAAACATGTTTTCCTGTCACGCATTTTTTAACTTTTCTTTCAGTTTGAAATTGAAATCTTAGGAGTGTTGAGGGAAAGATAGTTTTCACATTTCTTCCCAGGAGCAATATTCTGAAGATCTCAAAAGAACAACTTCTTATTGTTCTAAAATGCTTAAGATAACACAGTGTGATAGTTGTGGCCCTCATTTTTATCTTTCTTTGAACCTACATATGCTTTAAGTATACAATTCTCTTCCATTTTTGTTATTATTACTGTCAGTTGTATTTCTCCAGTACATTCAGTAAGACTGAAATTTTAAATTAACTCAGAGAACTTAACATATGATCTCCAGTGTATGTCTGATAAATACTTATAATTATTCTGAAATGTAGTGGGTTTCTGCACTTTACCAGAATGAACAACTGCAAGGCCCATATTTCTGCCTTCAGGTGCTGGATCTTTAATCACTGTGGAAATTTATGGCAGGTACTTTCACAGAGCTTTATGAAAAACAGACTTTGCTTGTGTTATGGTGTATATATCAAGATTCTTATTTTTCTGCATTCGAGTGAGAGAGCTTTAAAATGATAGTATCAGAATCAAGCTTTCCATGTTAAATTTGGTGGAAGTTGTAGACATGTGATGTTCTGCTAAAAATTTCTCTGAAAGTATTCATTATTTATATTTTCTAAACTTTTTTGCTAAATGTTGTGCCTGATTGTACATACAGTTGCACAATTTTTGAAGAATTGCAGTTGATTGAAGGTAAAACAATTTTAGCTCAAAAATACACTAACAAATTTTTCAGAATAGTTTTATATTTTTTATTTTACAATGTATAAATAATATTAATGTTTTAGAAATTATATTTAAAAGAACACAATTTCACAGTTTTTTAAATAAAGTGAAAATCAGAGTATAATCCTCAGTGATTTTCCATCTTGAGAAAACCAAGAAACCTTCATATTGTTGCTTAAAAATGTTTAGAGAGAAAATGAATACAGAAAGAGAGCAGAATTATGTAGGAACACTTCCTTAACCT
Organism: Pitta sordida; assembly: GCA_013390025.1. Lineage (NCBI taxonomy): Eukaryota > Metazoa > Chordata > Aves > Passeriformes > Pittidae > Pitta > Pitta sordida. Next base: position 117,614 of record WEKX01003524.1, on the reverse strand, counting down.
TTCTTTACAGGGGCAAATCTTATATTTTCATGTAAGTCACTTTTTTAGTCAACACATAGAGAGTTGGTGTGGAATTGTATCTATGTGCTTTTGCGAAGTGATAAACATTTCCTAAAGCCTACTGATAGACAAAAGATGGGGCTTATGGCTACTCGTGAAGATATTAGCTATGCAAACAAAGATTGAATTTCACAAAGGGAGCACAGGTGATCTATTTGGCTTGATCAAACTGTCTCTGTAAATGTGTTGATTCTGCATTCATTCTGCAGCACAGTTTTCACACAAACCTACACATCTCATTTTTACAGACAGAAAGGATTAAGAAATGGTACAAATTTGGCTCTAGTATAATTTAGTGTATTTCAGTAGTGTGCATATGAACTGACTTTGGCCATTTCTGTCCTCTTGTATGATGCCCAAGGAGGTGGTGGAGTCACCGTCCCTAGAGGTCTTTAAGAAAAGGTTGGATGATGTACTTGGTGGCATGACCTAGATATTAGGGTAGTGTATTATAGGTAGGATGGTGTGTTGGTAGCAGGACGGCAACAGGTTAGGTAACAGGTTTGGCTAGGTTAGGTAATAGGTGATAGGTTGGACTCGATGATCTCTAAGGTCTTTTCCAACCTTACTGATTCTGTGATTTTGTGGAGCACTGAAGTGCACAGTTTAGTGCTTGTTGGACAAGGTGTGTCGTCAACAGTCTGTCCTTAGCCGTGCTGATGTGTAGATCTGCTAGTAATTTGGAGTCCTAAGTAGGTGCAACAGCCACCAGCCTACTTTCCTAAAGAAGGAAATTTTTAATATATTCAGCTGTTCTCTGCCTTGAAAACAGCTTGAAAATTGCTTCCTTCTTGAAAATTGCTCCGAGCATTTTAGAATAAAGTATTTTCTGAAGAATATCAGGTTCATCAGGAACACATGATGTTTTAACAAAGGAAACTGAAAAAAATTAGACTTATCATTAGATAGATCATTGCTTAACAAATGCCAGATTCTGAATTTAAAAGAATGTTTTAATTGCTATTGACCATGCGTTATTTTTCAAAAGTGTGACTATATACTCTCAGCCAGGCTATATTTAAGGTACAGTTGGCCCTGTCGCACTTCGCGCCCCCCCATATTGCAGCTTCAGATCTTAGCAGCATGATTTTTTAGTGATGTAGGAGACTCGTTTCGCAACTGTGCATGCGTGACCTGCCACCGCAGCAGCGGCATGGGCGGCAGCAGTGGCTTGGGCGGCAGTGGGGGTGGCACAGCCACCATTCAACGCGGAAGTAGGGCTATGCGGATCCCAATTAGGACAACGAGTGCACGATATAGGAGAGTCAACTGTATATATTTGCAAATATATTTCATAAATAAAATCTAGTGGTGCAATAGATGGGTAACTGATAATGTTTGGTCTTAGGGTTCATCTACGGTAGTGTTTTAGTTTCTCCTGTTTGCACAAGACATAAAGCATAAGAGATCTCAAAATTATTCAAAAGTAAATTATATAAGACTGTAAGTCTTTTCTTTGTCTTTACATAACATGATCATGTTACTTCCCAGGAATCTCATGTAATGGGAAACAGCATATTTTCATTGATCAAGCTGCCCTACAGGATATGTAAATTATGCAAGAGATAAAACTGTAATCTTGTGTTCATCTCATAGGTAGAAGAAGGACACGAATGAGTAATACCTCCTTGTGCTGCATTTAGCAATGGAGAACAGAGCTTCATTCCAATAAGAGGGCACCCACTCACAGTTAGAACTTCTCTGTTAGATCTGCCTTTGTTTTACATCTCATGCAACTTTTTCCCAAGGGAAGAGATTGTGTTTTCCTTCATGTCCCTACAATGCCTTCTGTTAAAAGATCTTTTCTAATGCCTCCAGGAACTCCTGGAGAGATAACTCATAATAACATTATGCCTGCTAAGAAATAAAAGAGAGTAAGATAATTTCTCTTTAGCTGAGCATAACAGTGATAATAGCTACCCAGATCAAAATCAAAACAAGGCACCAATCTGGTTTTGTGACTCTAGTGATGTACATCACCCCTCATCTTCAAGCTGTGTACCTGCTAGATCATGTCTGTTTGAAAATTTGTTAAACTTCTACAGATTTTCCCTCAAATTTGTTTTCTGTTAGTAGAACTAATTATAAGGGTAATAGGTAAATTTTGAAAATAATAATATGCAGAACAGATGAAAGGGATTGCTTGGAGGTAATAACAGGCAACTGTCTTTCTTCAAATCAGCAATTTGCAGAATGGCTCCACAGTGGTCCCAAAGTGGTGGACCTTGGTTGCTGTTCACATGGGAGAGCACATGGCTGCCTATCTGCAAACTCCTCCTGCAGCTATGTGTGCATTGGCCTGTTTTGCTGCTTTGAGTTTCAGGCTGTGGTACGCGCCTCAGGCCTGCTACCCAAGGGATTTTTACTTTTCTCACATACACAAGTTAGCTTGGAGCCTTCTCAGAATTAGCTTACTTAGAAAAAACATTCCACTCATTAGCCCAGACTTTCTAAGATGTGTTTAAGGCTATGTCTTGCTAGGATTTTTGCAATTCTCTGTAAATATCATTATTCTGGCTAGTCCTGAATGTGCCTCTTAATCACACCCCTAAAGTAAATTCTCTGGTTTCACTGACTGCACCTTGGCAAGGACCTCTGCTCCAGCAGAATCTCAGAGGGGAGGGGAGAAGGACCCACTGGAAGAGCAGACACATAGGCATGTCCACACACTAACTTTTGCATGAAAATATTTCTGTCTCCCTGCTGAAGCCGTGCTGAGGGAAGATCTCTGGGTGTGGAAAGCCCACACAGGCAGAGACACCACTGTGCCATGGTTGGGAGTGAAGCTGGCAGAGACAGAGGTGCTCATGCTGAGAAGCACACTTTGAAAAGGGCAGTCTCTGGAGCACCCTCCCCCTTGTAAATTACCTGTTTTAAAAGTCTCTTTCTTATTTCTATTTCAGTCAAAAAGAAAAAAAAAAGGTATTCAGTGGCATTGCACTGAGGCTTCTGAAAACCTGCCATTTTTGTACCTTTGAGATGTCTGATTTTCATGATTTTTCAGTGTGCATGGATATATGTGTGCTGACATATCTTTCTCTATTTTGATGGGTTGTAAGACTATATGCTGACAGATTTTTTCTTTTGGCTGAATTTAACTTCTACTCACTGAGGTAACATCATGAAGATATTTACTAGCAGCAAGAAAGTGAAAATTTGTTTCACATCCATGAGAAATATTTCCCAGTGTTTCAGTAAATACATCTCTTGCTTTATGCTCAAAGCTTCTTCTTGTTTTTTTTCCCTACTTGTATTTTTACAGATACAGCTCTTTTTTGTTACTGTCTTTAGCTTAGGTTTCAGTACTCCATGTGTTTTGTTGCTTTGAATTAATTCTGTTGCTGATTACAATAACTGTGTGCGCTAAAGATTCATTGCTCTGGTTTCACATTAAATGCAGGTGTCTCTTGGGCTTAACTATTTTTTCACTCCAATTAAAAAACTCTAAGATAGTATTTTCTCTATCGTCTCTAGATTTTCTGTGAATGCTCTAGATCTGTGGTCTCCCACTGCACCTGACAAATTGTTTAATGCTGTGTGTAAACTGAAAATTTACAGTATATATTGGTGAAGGAGTGGTACGTTTATCCTACATGCCAGATATGCCATAATCAATTTGTGTGAAGCTTTTCCACTTCAGCGTATAGCATGTCTGTGCTAGTTTTAACACTGTAAATTTTCCCTCTATGTTTTCTTAATTTCTTTGAAATATGCTGCGTTTTCTGTACGAGAAGTATTTCCACAGGCCTCATTAGTAATAATCCCATAGTCAAAACCATGTCAAATACTGAATTTCACTGTAAGAGTAGGTAAAACAATTAATGTAAAATAAAAACAATAATTGGGTAGTAAGGTCACTTAGCTGTATGTACATGTCCCTTTTCTAAAAACTGCTCATTTGCCGTCAGTCCCAAACTTTCTATGATTTTTCAAAATTATGTAGTATAGTCAGAGAAATACATACCAGCAAAAAGGCTGTGATGTGCCTGGGCTCATGAGCATTAAATACTTCTGATTCTGTAAGAGAGGTTTTCTCATGGGACATCCAGGTGTAGAGGGCATTTGCCATTGTTTTTTGTAAACTCTTAAACGTTTGCATCCTTTCATAAAGTTGTCCTTCCATGTGCATTATTTGAACCTGCTTACGAGAGCAGAATGAGCAAGTTTAGCACTGCTGAATTGGGGAAGAAGTCCCATCTTGCAGATTAGGTTATGTGGTCAAAATTGAGCTTCTCTTAAGTACAACTCATGAATACTTAGGGAACATATAAAAGACAACAAATTTTCAACCATGGAGATGGGCTTCCTCTTATCTAACTGGACTTATATATCAGTCTGAGCCAGCTGCTTAATCAACTTTACAGGGCAAAACTAGCTGTTTGTATCACCCTACAGGAGGTGTCTGAAATGTATGAGCTCAAACATCCTCTGTATGGTTTAATATCTCTCTGTCTTGATGGATGAGCGAATCCAGACAATGAATGTATGTAACCCTCAGATAAATGAATCAGGGAAGACATATCCAAGCAAAAAGGTCAGGCAAGAGAAGAGATTGTGATAGAAGTAAAAAACGGAAAATAATACTTTTTTAAAAATTATTATTATTAGCTTTAGGGAAGAAGGGACTGTTCTCAACCACAATCCTGTGTAATTTTTTTGGCATTAAACTTACAGTGTGACTAGTGAAACAGGCTAAACATGTTACCAGAAAAAAAATTAATTATTAAGCGTTAGCTTAGAAGTCTTATATTGGATATATTTTTTACATAAGCACCAAAGTTTTGCATTGCTGGTCTCCTTAGAAGAGGCACTCTCTTTTCAATTAAAACAAGGCCTGTATTAGAACACAGCAGCAGCTGCTAGTTAATCTTCATGCTCTGTTTTAGAGCAAACTCTGATAAGGAAGCAAAAACTCCAAAAAACTTGTTTCCAAGGGTAACTCTGCTTTTTGACAGCAGAATGCTTTAGTAATACCAAAGACCCCAGTGTGAAAATACAAAGGGACTCCAGTTCGAGACTGATTGATTGGAAGCCAGAAAGGCAGCTTGTAGCCTTCGGTATCTAAATGAGGGCACTGATTTTTAACTTGAGTGATACCAGACAGTAACTGCTTGTTACTCTCTGGCTTTAACTTTTACATTTTGCTAAATGTGATAACTTTAGCAAATTGCATCATGCAGCCTGACATAAACAAATATTCTATATTTTCCCACACATTCCCCTACAAAGCAATTTCAGCCTGAGTAAATTTGGTTGGCATCCAAACAATCATCTTATGGTGCAGAGCTTGTAAGCTATCTGCCCTTTGATCTGGAGCGCTGGCTCTTCAGTGCAAGCCTGAATTGGCCCATTAGGATTTGCAGTGCTAAAGATTCATGCAACTGAACAGGCAGGAAATTAAAAGTTTCCCAAGTACTGTCTGCGGAAATAGCAGAAATACATTAATCTCTCATATTCTGCTAGATTATTTCATATGTTAAATTGTTTAAGATACTGTTAACATTCTGTTTAACGTTCTGTTTTAACATTCTGTTCTGTGATCAAAGATTAAATTATGTATGAACACAGATGTTACTGTCACACCAAACTTTATATTTCTTATGGAATACATTCTTATTTTTCAGTAGTCTTCTTTCATTTCACCTATATGTCTTAGCAGTAAGAATTTTTAAGTTATGCAGCTATTGCTACATTATTTATTCCATACTTCGTTAAAAAAATAACCTACTCATTTCTGTTATCACCAAAGTTGAACACTTAGACAATTTAACACATTTTCTTTGATTTTTGCTTTTTAAATAAAAACACCTGTCTGTAAAGGCAATGTATTGACTCTACCAGCAAGTGATTAGAAAATATGTATGCTATATGATTTTCTGGTTAAATAAAAGTCAGAATGTACATAATTTCTAATTGCATACAGGGTTAGATGACCAGAACCTTAACATAAACTGCGACCAAAAGTGAGCATAGAAAAGAGGAGTGTAGAATTTGAGTGAAGATCTCTGAGTTTCACCTCCCAATTCTGAGATGATTTGTGGAGTGCTCTTCAGGAGAGGATTGTTAATGATTAACCCCATTTTGACTTGTGCCATGTCCATTTTTTTTCCTTGACTAGATAATGCACTGAGAAGATGAAAAAATTGTGTCTAGGAATTGTCTGCAGCCAAGCAATCAACACCTCTTATCTTAGCAGACAATAAAGTACTTTAGAGTAAGATTGGGCCTTAGATGAGAAATTCTAAAGCATCTTTTGTGCCAATATCAGAACAGCAGGTTCATTGGTAGTAACATCTGTCTTGATGGGGCTTGTGTGAATGGATCACAGAACAAATGTAACTTGGCTGTACTAGATCTTGGCATTACAATAATCCCTTGATTTTTGCAAGGCCTGGGGACTAGGGGAATGCTGAAGAAGCTGAATCCTTTGAAAAGTGGCGGATCATATATATGCAAATAAGCCATGCCCATCGCCGCTCCCCCTCAGCCCTGGTGCACTAGAGGGGGTGTTCCTGACACCTACCCTGTCGTGCGAAGGGACAGGGGAGTGAAGGAAGTCTTCTGTGGCCCTTCCTGCTGCTGGGGAGCCCTGCAGAGCCCTGAGAAGCTGTGGCACTTGACCCCCCCCGGGGAGCCTCGGGAAACCGTGGTGCTCCACCCTCCCAAGGAGCCTCAGGAAGCCGTGGCACTTTGCCCCCCTGGGGTGCCCCAGACAGCCGTGGTGCTCCGCCCCACAGGGCAGGCTGGTCTTGCCCCTCCACGTGGCAGAAGCACTCTGTGCATGCGTGGCTGTCCCATGCCCATGTGACATGGAAAAACCCCGCAATCCACTGAGGGAAGATAAAGAAGCTGTCGCGGGAAAAATAAAAGTGAAGATGTGAAACTGCAAAATTTGAGGCCCAAAGAGGTCAGGGATTACTGTACTTCTAAAGATCAACTTTCTAATTCAGAAAAAATCAGTAGTTGCATCATCACAGAATCACAGAATACTACGAGTTGGAAGGGACCCACAAGAATCATCTAGTCCAACACACCATCTAACACCCGTACAGAGATCAAACGCACACCCCAAAGTGGTGAACATAAACCTAGATCCCTCACAGGTGTACGGGCCCCTCCGAGCCAGGAGAGACCCACAGGACCATCCAGCCCTACACCCCCCAGCTAGACCATGTCACTAAGCTCCTCATCCAGTCTTCCCTTAAACACCTCCAAGGACGGCGACTCCACCACGTCCCTGAGCAGTCCATTCCAATGAGCGATCACTCTCTCTGTGAAAAACCTCTTCCTAACATTCAATCTAAACCTCTTACCCTGGCATAGCTTGAGGCCATGTCCTCTTGTTCTGGCGTTGTCAGCCTGAAAGAAGAAGTGGCAACCTCCCCGCAGGTAGTTGTAAACAGCAATCAGGTCACCTCTGAGCCTCCTCTTCTCCAGGCTGAACAACCCCAGTTCCCATAGTTGCTCTCCACAGGGCTTGTCCTCCAGTCCTTTCACCATCCTTGTCACCCTTCTCTGGACCCTCTCACGCAGCTCAACATCCTTCTTAAACTGGGGAGCCCTGAACTGCACACAGTATTCAAGATGTGGTCTGACCAGCGCCGACTACAGGGGAAGGACAACCTCTCTAGTCTCACTGACCACACTGTTCCTGATACAGGGCAGGATGCCATTGGCCTTCTTAGCCACCTGGGCACACTGCTGGCTCATATTGAGTTTCCTGTCGATCATTACACCTAAGTCTCTCTCCACTTCACTAATCTCAAGCCACTCCTCCCCCAACTGATAGCAGTGCATGGGGTTGTTATGTCCAAAGTGAAGAACCTGGCACTTAGTCTTATTACTGTTGGAGTCTGCCCATTTCTCTAGCCTGTCAAGATCCCTCTGAAGGGCCCTCCTACCCTCCAGCAGTTCAACATTTGCCCCCAGCTTGGCATCATCTGCAAACTTGCTGATGATGGACTCGATTCCCTTGTCCATATTGTCAATAACGATGTTGAACAGTGCCGGGCCTAACACTGACCTCTGTGGGACTCCACTAGTGACTGGCTGCCAGTTGGATGTGGCACCATTCACCAGCACTCTCTGAGCTTGTCCATCCAACCAATTCCTAACCCAGCATAAAGTGTTTCCATCCAGTTCGTGCTCTATGAGTTTCTCCTGAAGCTTATTGTGGGAAACCGTGTCAAAAGCTTTGCTAAGGTCCAAGTACACAACATCCACAGCCTTTTTGTCGTCAACCAGTCAAGTCACTGGATCGTAAAAGGAGGTCAGGTTGGTCAGGCAGGACTTGCCTTTCTGAAATCCATACTGACTAGATCTAATGCCGTGGTTGTTTTGTAGTTGCTGCATAATAGCACACAAGACCATCCGTTCCGTGACTTTGCATGGGACTGAGGTCAGGCTGACAGGTCTGTAATTGCTCGGATCATCTTTCCTGCCCTTCATGTGGATGGGTATCACATTGGCCAATTTCCAGTCTTGTGGTACAACACCAGTAAGCCAGGACTGTTGGTAAATTATGCAGAGTGGCTTGGCGAGTTCGTCTCCTAGTTCTTTCATCACCCTCGGATGGATCCCATCTAGTCTCATGGACTTATGAGGGTCCAAGCCATCATGTTAAGGACATTTTCTGTAGGGCCAATATAATTGCTCCAGTAGTATTTAAATGGAGCAGAAACTTCTTTTCAGTACCAACCTTGCACTCTACAACCCCAACACTAGTTACTGGGATAGTTTTCAGAAAATGATGTTATGATACCCTCTTGATCTTTGCTTCCATTTGAATGCACAGTAGTCGCAGCTATGTCCAGAGCATAGATTCATTGACTCCAATTTAATAACAGCGGAAAAATAGGGAATGGCCACTCCACCATGTCCACACATTGCTTACTCTATTCTGTTTGCTTGGCCAGGCTTTGGTGGTGGGGGAGCTACAGGGATGGCTTTTGTGAGAAGTTACCAAAAGCTTCCTCCATGTCTGGTAGGCCCAATGCCAGTTGGCTCCAAGACAGACTTGCTGCTGGGCAAGGGCAGGCCAATCAGAAATGGTGGTAATGCTTCTGTGCTAACATGCTGGTAATGCTTCTGTGCTAAGGCGGAAAAAAAAATTGCGTGGATGCAACTGCAGTCATTGAAGAGCGGAATGAGAATATGTGAGAGGAACAGCAATGCAGACAGCAAGGTCGAGAAGAAGGAGAGGTAGGAGGTATTCCAGGTGCAGGAGCTGAGGTTCCCCTGAACCCTGTGGTGAATCACAGAATCACAGAAAATTATGAGTTGGAAGGGACCCACAAGGATCATCTAGTCCAACTCACCATCTAATACCCGTACAGTGACCAAGAGCACAACCTAGAGCGTAATACCAACCTAGATGCCTCACAGTCTAGCAGGCCACTCCGAGCCAGAAGGGGCCCAGGGTGAAGACCATAGTGAAGCAGGCTGTGACCCTGAAGCCCATGAAGAACCATGGGAATGCAGATATTCACCTGCAGCCTTTGGAGAAGACCCACACTGGAGCCCAAAAGAGGGCAGTGAACCCAGGGGAAACTTGTATTGGAACAGGATGCTGGCAGGGACCTGTGGACCCCTGGAGAGAGGAGACCACACTGGAGCAGGTTTCCTGGTAGGACTTGTAACCCTGTGGGTGACCCACACTGGAGCAGCCTGTGCCTGAAAGACTGCACCCTGTGGAAATGTGATCCACCTTGCAGCAGTTCAAGGAGAACTGTTGTATGAGGGATGGTCACCTGTTAGAGAAGTTAATGAAGAACTGTCTCCTGCGGGAGGGAGCCCATTCTGGAACAGGGGAAGGACTCTTCTCCCTGAGCAGCATCAGGAACAACATGTGATGCCCTGACTGTAATCCCCACTCCCCATCTCCCTTAGTTGCAGGGGGGGAGGAGGTAGAGTTCGGGGAGAAGAGTAGAACAGGGGAAAGGTGTTTTTAAGGTTTATTTTACTTCTCATTGTCCTGTTCTTGTTTTGTTAGTGATGAACTCATTTAATATCTTGAATTTGATTTTGATGATATTCAGTGAGTGATCTCTCCTGGTCCTTATCTAAACTCATGAATTATAGAATCACAGAATCAACAAGGTTGGAAAAGACCTTTGAGGTCATCATGTCCAGCCTATTACCCATCACCTTACCTGTCACCAAACTATTACCTAACACCATCACATCCTCTAAACCATGACACTAAGGGCCTCATATAGTTTCTTTTTAAGCCCTTCCAGGGACGGTGACTCAGCCACCTCCCTGGGCAGCCCGTTCCAATGCCGAATCACTCTTTCAGTGAAAAATGTTTTCCTAACATTCAACCAAAACTTCCCCTGGCGCAGCTTGAGACTATGTCCTCTTGTTCTGTCACTGGTAACCTGAGAGAAAACACTAACCCCCACCTGGCTACAACCTCCTTTCAGGTAATTGTGGAGAGCAATAAGGTCTCCCCCGAGCCTCCTCTTCTCCAGGCTAAACAACCCCAGCTCCCTTAGCCACTCTTTGTGGGGCTTGTTCTCCAGTCCCTTCACCAACCTTGTGCCCTTCTCTGGACACGTTTGAGCACCTCAAAATATTTCTTAAATCGAGGGGCCCAGAACTGGACACAGCACTAAAGGTGTGGCCTAACCAGTGCTGAGTACATGGGAAGAATAACTTCCCTTGTCCTGCTGGTGACACTATTCCTAATATAAGCCATTGGCCTTCTTTGCCACCTGGGCACACTGCTGGTTCATGTTCAGTTTCCTGTCAATCAGAATCCCCAGGTCCCTTTCTGCCTGGCCACTCTCCAGCTGCTCTTTCCCCAACCTATAGCTCTTCATGGAGTTGTTGTGGCCAAAGTGAAGAGCCTGACACTTAGACTTGTTAAATCTCATCTTATTAGAAACTTTTGTTGTATTTTCTCTCCCCTGTCCACTTGTGGAAGGGAGTTGTAGAGCGGCTTTGTTGGCTGCCTGGCATCCATCCAGGCTCAAACCACTATACGCATGTGACATCAAAATCCACACACATAATAAATGAACCGCTGTTAGATGGTGAATAGTTTCTCTTTGCATTAAGACTGATGTTTTACCTCTTACAGAAAAAAATTACATTTTAGACCTTAACTGAAATACACAAAAGCCACCCAAACATATAGCACCTGATTCTGAAAAAAACTAAGTATCTAAGCAAATTATAAACAAGTCGATATTCTTCAGTCTCCTTTTTCCATCCCCTCATTTCCATTATCATGGTTTAAGTTGTTTGAACTGGAACTGTGTTTTTGTGTTTTATGAAGTATCAATCACAGTTTTGGTTTCTAGAGAATTCCTATGGTATAATTTTAATAGAGACTTTAAAAGAACTATATAATCTGAAAATAGCCCTTGTTGTGTGACTTATGCATATGCTGAGGGGTGTTGAAATAAGAGTACCAGGGTCTCTGGGTGAGCAAATGTGGAAATCATAGTATTAATGTGAGCATTACTTAACTGCACTGATTTTGTAAGCCATCTTATGTTTGTATATTAACCCTGTAAATACGAATTTTTAGAAGGTTATGAGCAATAGTTTCTGAAGGCTGTTCTGCTGACGCAGGAGGCTGTGTCATGTGAAAATCGTGAGCTTTGTGCTTATTACATGTCATGCATTCCCTTCAGCAAACTATAGGTGCCAGGGTGTGCAGATTGGTGACTCCTCTAGAAGTTCAGTATACTAATGCCCAAGGTCTTTCTCATGTTTGTTCCATTTTGGTAGTCCTTTACAGAAGTCAGCATCTTCTTTTCAGAAAAACGTGTTTCCTAATAGTATACTTCTGTACATGTAAAATAGGAAAGAGTCTGTAAAGTCTCACATGCTCTGCCCTTGGGCAAAGCTGAATCTTCTCTCCCAAGCAAAAGGAGAAAAAGTGTTTACCTACGTGAAAGAGGGGAATGTTTTGCAGTTGTACAATAGAATTGAAACCTCTTCCATAGCCATCTGAAAGAAATAGACATTGCTGTGCATGAATGGTAATTTTATGAACAAATGGGAGTACCCTCACTAACTTTATTATTTATACTATTCAAATGATATGTTTCTCTTGAGTAAGTATAAACTCTTTATAGACTACCTATTTTGGCTTCAGATCTGAAACACTTTTGGTTACATATTACTTTATTATTGCACTGTTTTCACAAGGAAGTAATGATGTTCATGATTAACTGGCAATTAATTCTGCTTAGTGTATGTCAACTGTGCTGAGAGACTATGGACATACTGAATACCGCAACCACTCTGCCAGTGGTTCTGCTGCTTAGTAGTGCAATGAATGTATTGCCAGGAAGCGTAAACAAATAAAACATGTTTTTTCTTGACATGAGCTTTTCATGAGATTGTTCCTCATGGTTATACTTTTTAACTGTTACTGAATGCGTTATCTTAAATCTTCGAACATACATCAAGCAGAAACAATGTTTTATGGGTATTTCTTTGAGCTATACTTCTCTTGGATTTAGTCTAAATTACTACAGTGAATCCTCTCTGTATCACGACTTCGCCTTCACGACCTCGCCCATTTGCAAAGCAGTTTTTTCGCAAATATGATTCAGCGCTGCGGGGAGGGTGCTCGTAATGGTGGTGCGGTGCTCCCATCCCTGACACGGGAAAGTGAACGAAACTCATGAAAGTGAGGCAAACGAGGGGGGACAAGTGCTGTGTGCTGGGAGGGGGCAGCTGTCACTGCCCTCTGGGGCCGTACGGGCAGCGCTACCTCTCCCGGGAAGTGTGGATGTTAAAGGGAAGGAAACTCCCGATTCTGACCCGATCTGCCCTCTCTGGGGCCACCCCTTTCCCGCCGCAGAGGAATAGGGAGAATGCGTGGTGGCAGCAGCCAGGTTTCTGAGCCCCCTCTAGCTCGGGAGCGAGGGAGCGCTCGGGAGCCAGGGTGAGGGAGCAGCGCCTCTGCCGTGGGGTGCCCAGTCCGGGTGCCCCGTGGCCGCGCCGCTGCTCCCTCGCCCCGGCCCATGCCCCGCCATCCTGGTGCGGGCTGCCAACGTGAGGCCGCCCCACGGGACTGGGGTGCCCGGGCGTGAGCACCGGGGGAGGGGGAAGTGGCGCGGAGAGTTGCATTGAGAGCACACAGTCGCAGTGGCCCGGACAGGCCCACAGATTCTCGGGGTGC
>WEKX01003524.1:87868-102978 GCA_013390025.1 Pitta sordida | reverse complement strand
TTTCTGAGCCCCCTCTAACTCGGGAGCGAGGGAGCGCTCGGGAGCCAGGGTGAGGGAGCAGCGCCTCTGCCGTGGGGTGCCCAGTCCGGGTGCCCCGTGGCCGCGCCGCTGCTCCCTCGCCCCGGCCCATGCCCCGCCATCCTGGTGCGGGCTGCCAACGTGAGGCCGCCCCACGGGACTGGGGTGCCCGGGCGTGAGCACCGGGGGAGGGGGAAGTGGCGCGGAGAGTTGCATTGAGAGCACACAGTCGCAGTGGCCCGGACAGGCCCACAGATTCTCGGGGTGCCGGGGGTCTCCTGAGTCAGAGGCGGCTCAGAAACAGTTCCCTTTGCTTCCCCGTGCAGAGTTCCGGGGGGTGGAGCAATGGGCATGGCCTGCATGCATATTAACGACCTGCAGTTCTTTGCAAGGTTAGGCTTTCGCGACGGCATTGGCCTGTCCCTTTCCTCGCGATGGAGGAGGTATAAGTGTATATGTTTTAAAGCCTGGAAGTCCTTGAGTGGCAGAAGTCCAAGTGACTAATCAGGAATAAGAACTTAAGAATTGATGGCAGAGAGAGCAAGAAGTCCTAAACCTATCTTTAGTTTTTATTTTTAAATGTTTGAGATTATTGTTTATGGCAGTTTTTCCTCTTTCCTAATTAAAATATTTAAGTTGTTCTGCACACTGACCTGCAGAAATTTGGGATGTACAGTGTATTAGTAGTACTATGTGTGAATAGAAGGATTTATGTAAATTTACATATACAGCCTCCTTGCCAAGCTAGCACCACAGTAACAGTTAACTTTTACTTGAAGGTCCATATAGTCTATAACTATCTAAAAGGAGGTTGTAGTCAGGCGGATGTCGGTCTTTTCTCCCTGGCCACTGAAGACAGGACAAGAGGTCATAGTCTTAAGCTTCAGCAGGGGAGGTTTAGACTTGATATTAGGAAAAGGTTTTTCACTGAAATAGTGATCCGGTTTTGGAATGGGTTGCTCACAGAGGTGGTTGAGTCGCCGTCCCTGGAGGTGTTCAAGAGTAGGCTGGATGCTGAATGATATGATCTAGATGTTAGGTTTAGTTGGGTTATAAGTTGGACTAGATGATTTTCAAGGTCTTTTCCAACCTTATCAATACTGTGATATTCTTTTACAATAAAAATTCTGCATCTTAAAACAGAGGTACGGTAATTACTTTTAATGCCATATATCAATAAAACTTAAATAAGGGCCTTCATAGAACAATGCAGTAAACAAATAATTTCTTTACAGCAAGAACAGGAAATATCTGTGCTTTGAATAAAGTTTTCCATTTGGGTGGTAAGGACCTTTCCTCCACAATGATGTTAGAATTTTTGTTCTGTAACAAAGATTATGTAATCCAAAACCATTTAAATACAAATGTGAGCAATATAGCTTCAATCAATCAATCAATCCATCAATCCATCAATCTGTCAGTCAGTCAATCAATCAGTCAGCACTGTTATTTCAATTTTGGATTATGACTGCTATTTGAATCTCACTTTGGGGGAAAAAAAGCTTCCGAACATATTAAGTACAAATTTCAATGCCTTAAGTTGCATGGAAGTCTTGGTCTGGAGAAGTTCCACCCTCCAAAGAAACCTTATCTAATCATGAGATTGAGTGGTTGGTATTGCCTGTGCCTTTTTCTCATTTACATCTCTTTTTTCATTAAATTCAAAAATCAAGAGTTGCCACTAACTTCACAGGTTATATTTTCCTCTAGTTGGGAGATGTGAAAAATGTGTATGAGAATAATTTGGGTGGACATTTTTACCTTTGTAGGACAGTTCCGTTTAAGCAGTGATGCTCTCAGTTGTACATCAGATGTACATCATCTCAGAAGACCAGTGGCATTGGCTTTGCTCTGCCTCTTGCAATTAACTCACCAAAACATACATTTTCTAAGTGAGCGGCATGACATAAACTCAGAAGCACTTGAAATAGAGATTGATTTAAAGGGATTTGTCACTAGTGATAACTGAATTTAGGATCTGGATTGTACAGTGAGGAAAACAAATACGGAACTTGGCTACACACATGCAAATGATCTCAGGAAAAATTGCTGATTTCAGGAAAGATTACAACAGTTAGTCCATGCTAGACTGCAAACAGTTGAGCATTATTACTGTCTCTTTCAGCTGTAACTGTTCTGTGGTGTTAATTTAATGCTTTCTGACAGATGGGGTAGGGTGGAGGCATGGGAAGCGTGGTCTCTGCCTGACCCTGGAATGCCTTAACTCTGGGTTGAAAGTCTGCAGCAGATGTGACACTGGAGTAGGCAGGCTTTTCCACTGACATGAGCTAGTTGTTATGTTGTTAGGGTTAAAATCCTGGTCTGCCCTGAAGTCATGGACTTAAACATCTAGCTCAGCTGAAAGGCATGTTTCCAGCTCTTCAGTTTTTGCTCAGCACACTTCTAGGTTGTGTGCAAGAAGCAGTGTTAGGCAGCAAATGACTGGTGGTTTTCTTTCAGAACATCTATAAGAAAATATGACCATATTACTGAGGGGATATTTTCTGGAATATATGAAGGGTTTTTGCTGAAAAAGGCACAACTTTATAAAGCCATATATTCCATTTAGGAAATCTAACTTCTTGGACCACTTGAGCTGTTTGCATTTTCATCCTGTTTAATACATCACATATTAATATTTTGATCCTGCATATCATCACCTTGAGATGCAAGGCACTGTTGTGTTAAAACTTTAACTTGTTTTTTTAAGTATCCTCCTTCCCCCTAAAGTAAGATATGACACATTCAGTTTGCACAACAGATAAAGGGATAATAGGAAACGGAGAAGAGACAAAGAAAAATTTAAGCTGAGTTACTTAGCGCTGGCAGGTATAAACATTTACTTTGTTTATGTGATGTCAGCCTGTTGACTAGCTTCTGATTTAATTACAGGCGGACAGCACACATCTGGTTTAACATTATAATGACTCGAAAATGTTTTATGTTACATTTTTTGAAAGTCAGTGTTTTCAGAAGAGCTAAAAGATTCAGTACTATGAAAGGAGCTCTGTAAAACATCTTAACCTGCCTGGCGAGTACAGGCCATGCTAATCAAGCATCATAACTGTAACCCACACCTTTGACTGCAGAAGGCAGTGTCTTCATTTATGGTTACATGCAATATATTTTAAATACATCCTTCTTTGAAAGCCCTGATTTGAAGTGGTGGGGGATTATAGCACGTACATCTATTATGTTATACCGCTGTCAGTGGACTTCAGATAGGTTCACATATGCCAGTGTGCTCAGGTAGAAAGACCTTTTGCCCAAGCTTTCGAGAAAAGATAGAGAGAAGAATGAAGAAAGCAAATCATCATGAATAATAAACCATGAGCTTCTTCCCACAGGTTTCTTGAAAAATGAGACATTTTATCTTGTTACATGCACTTATGTTGTACAATCCCAAACACATTGGGCATTTTGATATAGGATGGATATAGGGCTTTTCTTCTCCATGCCTCTGGCAGTTAGGAAATGTCAAGCAGAAAATGCACTTGGCCTGCAAGCGAAAGAAGTCACTGAGGTGCCCAGTGGTGCAGTATCTCTGCAGGCTTATTCACAACATGGCAAAGAGATTAACCCTGACAGCTGGGTCTTCCTTGCATGTCAGCAACAGTGAAAACACCATAGATGAACCCCAAAGAACAAGGTAAAATATGCATATGCTTTTTCAGTCTCATTTCAGCTTCTTTCTTGACTCCCTTGCCTAATAAGAGATGGGTAGGAATTCACAAGGATTGGAGACTGAACTGTATTTCAAAGTCACAGGTTTCTTCATAATTAATAAAAATGAAAGGTAGATTCCCATCTTTACTGCAACCCATCTAAATTACTCAATCATTGCTTACCTAATTACTTGGCTGAAAGTGTCATTTGAGAGTCCCCTTACAGTAAGAGAGCAGATCAAACAAGGCTATGTATAAATAAGAACACAAATAAAAATTAACTGTTCACTTAAATCTGCAGCAGTTAATGACTATTATGTAGTATGCCTATTTTTATAACTTTTTTTACTGTATTTCACTCCCTTGCCCTAATGTGTGACAACAAATTACGTATTATCTTTTCACAAGTATTCCAGAATTTGCATAAATTAACAAAACAGTCATGGTGATTTTCCAGGATTGGCCCACTATCATTGTGACTACAGACCTGCCAAAGTAGAGCTCTGAAAATCGTGTTATTCATTGAGACTGCAAGTACTCTGGAAATCAGGCCGCCCTGATCTAGATATTTAATTGTAGATACCTGCTTTAAAAACTAATGTTACACCTGAGACTACTTATATACAATTTTAAATACATAAGTGATTTTCTGAAATTGTCCCCATAGTTGAGAAATGTGGTTGTTGTTCATCATTATTTGTAAGGCTGGTCAGACGACAAGAATTTTGTTTATTTGAGAAAAAATGAGGTTTTGGAATTTCTTCTTCGCTTGGAGCAAAATAATCTGTACAGATGTTCTTTGTGGAAAGTCTGGGAGGAAGTGTGAGGCAGCCTAATTAACCAACTTACTTTATAAGCTAAAATAATAAATATCTGAGTAAAGAGGCAGCACTCACCTGGGTTGTACAATGGCACATTTATGTCCCTGCTCCAGTTAATCACTGCAATAGAGGATGAGATCGTAGTTTCTAATTTTCTGTTCTGCTGAAGTTATTCTAGTAAGTAAATAGAGTTAGCTATTCATCAAATCAATGATGGGGAACTTGAGATATCTAGGTGGTCTGGTCCTTTTCATTCTCTTGTTTCAATCAGAAATAATGCTGCAAGTCATAGAACGGTGGCCATGAAAATATCTCTATACATTTCTGAACAATTCATGTTTAATGGGATTTTCCTAAGATGCATTTTTTAAAAGAATTTGACTACTCCAAGATTTTTTTGTTTTTATTTGTTTAAAAGTGGGAAGAAAAAGACCTCTTTAACCAAGTTGTAATGACAATGTGTAAAAAGCATAATTTTCTGCTGCTCTTTATTTATTTCTGCATCTGAAGAAGGTAAGTTATACTGCTAAATGCAATGGAAAGATACTTAAGGATTTATTCTAGTTTTTGTTTTTCTTTTCTTCACTTAAGACAGCTGAACAAAACTGCTTTTTTAAATACTGTTATTGTTTAGGTAACTGACACTTAAAAATGATGACAGGATGTGAGTTTCTAATTTTAGTGATATCCCATTGTTTTGAGGGGAAGCTGGTTTTGAAGTAGTGATTGTCAGCACAGCAGGTGCTGGGATCTCGTAGCAGCAGGCAGAGCTATCACATGTTTGGACAAAAGTACTCTGTTTTCTTGGTAGATACAGGGATGTTCCCATAACCATTTCCTTGACTAAGCTACGCATTATGTGGAACTTTAGAATTCTTGAGATATATCCTTCTATTTAATGTATGTGTTACAAGTGTGTTTTGGTTCTGCATGATTTGGATAAATATACAGGTCCCTAGAGGTGTTTAAAAAAAGGTTGGATGATGTACTTGGTAGCATGACCTAGATATTAGGGTAGTGTGTTATTGGTAGGATGGTGTGTTGGTAGCAGGATGACAACAGGTCAGGTAATAGGTAGGTGATAGGTTGGACTTGATGATCTCTATGGTCTTTTCCAGCCTTACCGATTCTGTGATTCTGTATATGATGGGGGGAAGCAACATCAGGCAACATCCATCAAATGGATTTATAAATCTCTGTCATTCAGTCTGATATTTTGGAGAATAAATTCTTATTTGATGGGAAAACTGACTCTTACGTCCTTCAAAAATACCTTTCACTACCATAAACAATGGTAATTCTGAATGAAATAGGGATTTCTGAGAACAGTGAACAGTTCAGATGATCTCCTATGAAGTATTTCAGTCTTACTTCCAGAACAAAATTTTGGTGCATCCAATTAAATTGGCATTCTTCCATTAATTTCTAAGTACAGCGAAGTGTGTTGTACACTTGTTAGATGGACATGCAGTTACTCAGCAGCATTTGAACTCCCCAAGAGCCCAACTTCAGTGGTAGATATTTTGCAGATTCATATCAACAAGGGTGGCCTGGATACCCACAGGCTCTGACTGCTTCTTCCTGCCCTTCCTCTTTTGTAATTGTTTTGCAACTGTTTAGCCTAACTTTCTTGATGCTCTAAGTGACCCTGCCTTGGCAGTGGCGTTGGAGTAGATGATCTCCAGAGGTCCTTTCCAACCGTAACTATTCAGTAATTCATTGATTCAGTAATATTAAAAGGTAATAATGCATGGCACCTTGTGTCTTAACAGTTGCATTGCCTAAGCTTTACTTTTCTTGTGAAAATCTTTATCTTACTCAGTTTGAAGATAGATATGATAGAATGTGATAAAATCTTTGAAAGCAAAGGCAAAGGAAAAGCNGCACCCTCTCCAGCAGCTCAACATCCCTCTTAAACTGGGGAGCCCAGAACTGCACACAGTACTCAAGATGTGGTCTGACCAGCGCTGTGTACAGGGGAAGGACAACCTCCCTGGACCTACTGACCACACTGTTCCTAATGCAGGCCAGGATGCCATTGTCCTTTATATGCAGATATTTTGTGGAGTATGATCTTTCTGAAAAGCAAAATACGTAATTTTTTTAGAAGTATTCATATTTGCTCCAGGGACGTCATCTCTGACAGAGATGATTTAACATCATCCATCCACTTATGAACACTTATATGAGAATTAAATTATTTCAGCCTACCCTGAAGTTCAGTGGTCTAATTATACTGGGGGCACCCAGGCACCACTGAGAGCCCTCCAGCTCATCACTGCCATAAACAGGCTGGAACACTCAACCTCTCAAGGATGACTTCATGTTAATAAAGTCTTTATAACTGAGCAGATTGAGAAATAATTCTAGGTTTTTTGTAGATGTCAAAAAAATTTTAAAGTCCATTTTGAGCTGCTGAGTAATGTGGGATATACCTCTAGGCTTATCCTAAATGTGCTTTGAAATACTACAAAAGATGCAGAAACAAGGATGAAAAGCTCTGACTAGTTCAGGCACTAAACTGGTTCAGACTTTTAGATGGCTTATATCCCTTTCATGCTGGAATGTGGCTAAACAAGATAGGAGAAAAGAGACCTAGAAAGATTGTAACCAAGGTTTTGTCAAGACACAGAATTTCTTTCTGTCCCCCACTGATGCAGTTGAGCAAAATAAAATATTTTGAAACTTCATTTCTTGAGTTTGCAGGATGCTGATTTTACATCTTACTTTAGCTACAATCTAACATCAAGTCTTCTCTTTTAAAATAAATATACCATGTAATTTTTTTATCTATCTTCATACCTGCATTGAAGTAGTCTCATTGACATATGTTTTCTTTTTTTCTCCCTTTTCATTTTAACATTGACAGGTTGAGCCATTGATCCAGAAAGGCCATGAGAATCTGGTGCACCATATTCTGCTCTACCAGTGCAGCAGCAATTTGAATGACAGTGTGCTGGACTATGGGCATGAGTGTTACCACCCCAACATGCCAGACTCTTTTCTCACATGCGAGACAGTAATTTTCGCTTGGGCTATTGGAGGAGAGGTAGGATGAATGTCTAGCATGGATCATCAAGGAGGCCTTGGGAGGGGGTGTATCATAATGGAGGTTTGTCCTAGTATACTAGTGATTATTTAATCTATCTCTTTTTAAACATACACAATCACAATCCCTAAATGCCTCACCAGAAAGTCCTCAACCTCTTACTGGCTTTTTAAGTGTGCAATGCAATGGTCATCATGAGTGACAAGTCAAAAGTAATGAAAATACTAGTATAGATAGAATTGGTACCTTAGGAGAGAAAGATAGATTTGGAGCATGGAAATCTGCCTCTATATCAGCTTGTCCCATCTGATCTGGAAATACACTGCCTGCAGCAATGGCCAGTGTCTGCTAGCTGCGGAGAATGACAAAAGTAAAAACAATGTCTGTAGGTGACTTTGTAAAAGACACAGAGGCAGCACTTTCCAAATGAAGGTATATCTACTTTTAATTAATTATGTGTCACACCAGGACCTGGTTTCACAGTTGCTCCATTAAGGAATATCATTCTCAACTTTCGTACCCAGCCCAAAGAGACATCATTTCAGCATGGGAAAGATCCTGTGTCAGTCCTGAGTCAGGACAAGTACCACTTTCTTCATGGCAATGGGGCATATCTACAGAAAACACAGGCTCTGATGCCATGTTCACCTCAGGCTGTGTTTTCAGCTTATTTCATATGCTAATTTAGGCTGCAGTTAATATTTTCAGCTCACATAATACAGCATTACTGCAAAATGAATCCCACTCTTTTACCCCCTTGATGCACTCTCTGCCACAAAAATGATGGTGTGGATACAGAGATGATAGATTCTGGAGCCTTCATTTGACAGCCTGTAGTCCAAAACCATCTGCAAGTGCTACAGTATGAGGAAGCCAGAGCTGTTATATGGACCCATCAAAAGAAGTTTAATCCCCTATGAGCATTATCCCTGATATATGCTTTGTGCATTTTTGCCATCAGCTATGCTCTGACCTAGTCTTGTACTTTCAACTATCTTAATCTAAGTGAAATTAAAAACTCATCTAAGTAAGTTATCATTTGACAAGCATTATGGAGGGTTTTTCAAGGATGATCCCATTGTTAAAGATCTGTAGAGAGGAATCTGACAGATCTGGGTACATTCAGATTTACCCAAGTACCCACTTCACTAACTTCAGTTTACCCTTACATAGAACGAAGGGGATAATTTCGTTCCCATTACAGTGCATTTGGTGAGTGAATTCAGGTAAGAGATATTACAAGTACTTTGGTTTGCATCAGGAGTGAGCTTCTGAGGTAAATCTTCCCGTTATCCCCACTTACCAAACTCTGTTTATCATTTTGAGTGGTTTGAGAATTTGCACAGCAACCTTTGGACTGAATGCTCAGGATTGAACCCAGCACCTCCTGACCAGAGGTTGTTCAAAGGAGCATCATTTTGGAGCATCGAGTCCCGTGTACAGAGCTACTTCTTTTGCACTACTGGCTTGCTAATGTAAATGTGGCAATGAAGATCATCTTTGTTGTTCATATCATTTTACTTGGAATACTAATTTGTGCAGGAAAAACAAGCTAATAACATGCAACCTCAGTATTCTCTGGAAATACCTGCTTTTAGAAACTCGCAACATTTAAAATGTTGATCCACTTCTTCATAAGGGTTTTATTGTCATACTAAGTGCTTGATGATGCAATGTTTATGCATTTAAAATGGAAATTTCCTTTTCTGCTCAAACAATAAGTACAGAATAAATAACCATAAGACCACAGGATAAAGCAGGTTGAAAGAGACCTCAGGAAGTCTCTAGTCCAGCCTCCTACTCAAAGCAGGGTCAGCAGTGAGGTCAGACTGGTTTGCTCAGAGCTTTGTCCTTTAGCAGTCATGGGATCTACTATTTTATATTGACAGTTATTTGGTGTATTGAGTATATAGTAACTATATTACAATGCCATTTTCAGAAAGCTGTAAAAGAAGTTACCTTCATAAATGTTATCATTAATACGATCATATTGCAAAAAGAAGTCAGTGTATTTATAAAGAGAAATTAACTCTTAACTGTGACAAAATACCTTAACTCCCTATGTGTGTATTGATTTCCAGGGCTTCACCTACCCTCCACACGTTGGCTTATCTATTGGCACAGCCTCTGACCCCCTGTTCGTTCTTATGGAGGTGCATTATGATAATCCATCATACACAGAAGGTTCGTAGCGTCACTGTCTTTAAAACATGCAAGACTGGAAAATGTACTAGACACAAGTGCTCATCACTGCATTGTGTGGTGAACAGAGAAAGTACAAAGCTGAGGCTTATTTTTCCTTGATGGGTAGTCCCTGGTTTGAGGTGTTTTTCTCACTGCGCTCAAAAGTTTAACCCGAAGTCAGTGAGAGATTCGCATATACAAAAAATTTTGGACCAGGTGAATATATCTCCTTTTATCACTATATTCTTCTTGTTATTTATCTCTCCTTTCCAGTTGCTGGAAAATCCGATCAGACTGAAAGGAAAAAGCATAGCACATAAACTTCATAAACTATGAAGCAGGGAATGATCCTTTTATTAATTTTTTGTAGTATTTTCTTTCAAAAACATTTACCTGAACTGTGGGCAGTTCCTGAAGTTAAAATATAGACTCAGGATACTACACCATTCACTGGATAAAAGCAGTTTATCTTAAAAGATAAACTTTTAATTTATAATGGTGTTTTTTAAATATTCCTCCTGAATGTAATTTAAAAGAAACCAAGGAGGCCCAGAAAATCAGGGGAACTTTGAAGCTGACTTTGGGATAGATATTTTTTGTTCTGGAACAGAAGTTTATCAAGCTACTGTACGTGAGGGC
The DNA here is from genome assembly GCA_013390025.1 of Pitta sordida. Taxonomy (NCBI): domain Eukaryota; kingdom Metazoa; phylum Chordata; class Aves; order Passeriformes; family Pittidae; genus Pitta; species Pitta sordida. The sequence continues at coordinate 92,602 of WEKX01003524.1, read as the reverse complement.
ATTCCTGTGATTTCTATAAATGAACGGAGTAAAATCCAATGCAGCACCGTGTACTGGCCTTTCTTTACACCCCTACGTGTTAAAATAAAATCCACTGTGTGAGTTATGTTGTTCTGTCCTACTGTCATTTCCCCTCTTCATGTTGTTCTAAGTTAACTAACTTCATTTTCTTTTAATTAGTGACAGAGTCTGTCTTTTCAACACACACATTTGCATGGGATACAATAAACTTTCCATCCTTGGTATTTTATGCTTTTCCATCATGTTATCTGAAAGCCTGAGAAGTTGCGTGCACAAAAACTGTGTCTGATTTTGTTGTGTCCCTAAATTCATCATTTTGTTTTAATTGACTCTGCTGTAATTGAACAATGTCCATTACAATTGACAATGTCAAGTGGCACATACAAAAGCTGGAAATCAATAATCTTTTGTTTCCTTTTTAAGCATTGGGGACAATTTTGCCTTGCTGGAACAGTTGTGGGTAAACACGGGATTTCAGTAAAGACCTGGGAAAATTCAGACAGCATAGGCAGAACAGGGTGTCTGTAATCCAGTTTATGCTTCTCCTCTCTGGCAAAATATACAGTATAATGTTGTGTCAGGAGTGTGAGAGAGTAGACCTGGGTACTCCATCTGCTTCAGGTGGGGACAAACGAGTTCTCCTGACACAACTCCAAACCTACCACTGGATGACTTTCATTTTTGTGTTTTGGCACCTGTGTTTTCCCAGTTTGGATCTCATGGTGAAAGGCTGCACTGTTTCTCTCACATCATGAGCTGGGGTAATGTTTTCCTAAGCGACTCAGATTGGTAGTCAGCATCAGCTCCAAGTCAGGAGCAGTTCAAACATTTTTCAGTTTAACATGGATTGTTTTGATTGTTTCTGGTTTTATTGTCCTTAACATTCACTTTTCATTTGAAAAGTGGCCTTTTTTCAGGTTGTTTATCAGAAATTCTGACAGACCATAAAAGTGTCTGAGATTTAGATGTTGGCAATAAGTTTAAGAGGGAAATTCCACGAAGGAAAAATTCAGATCGATGAGATGGTACAAATAGCTCCAGAAAGGGAGTGAGTATGGATACCCAAATACTAAAGTTGGGATATTGTGGGATAGGATATACATATCACCTTAAATGTCATTATTCGCATATTGCAGAATGTCCCATGGTTGATTATCATTCTTTATTGGCTATGCATAGTTCATATCCTTTGTTCTTTAATAATTATATACAATACTCTATTTTAGGTATTTTAGTAACTGGGTGATAGACCTTGCTCTGTCCCTCTGGCATTTGCTTATCTTAAAATAGACTGTTGATTCCATATTGATGTAAAATTTGGCTTCAGGCACTGCTATGTCTGTTATGTTTTTTAGAAGACTAATATAGGTCACTAGGAAGCCTTCTACCTTCTCTGAGATACTAGATAAGTTTTTTGAATTTTTATTTTTCAAAATTGAAATTATTTCAGCTATTATTCATAAATACAAAAGAGAAGTGAATAGATGAACTGAATATAGCACTTGTGCAAATGAAAATTAGTATTTTTGTGTATATCCAAACTAATAAAAATTGCTAATAGAAAAGAAATAATTACAAGCATATAGATGATGAAAGCAACATAAATTACTAATATATACACAAACAAAGACATATGGCTAAACATATGTGGGTGAACAAAATAAATTTGTATCATTTTAACTCTTTAAAACTCAGCTTCTTCACACCAGGCTTTGGTTCTTTAAACTAATTTTTAAAATCAAGAGAATTCGTTGAGTCAGTGCAGCATTAAAATACTCTATAATTCGCTTCTCTATGTCACTCAAGGTGCTAGTATTATCTACAAGTTTGGAATTTAGTGACCCAATTTTCATATTTAGTTAATGACCTCTCAATTCTGGAAATTATAAAAGAGATATATTTTGTCATCTGAGGTATGTTGTAATCTAACAGGCAATCCTAAGCAAAGGACTCAAGGTGAAGAAATAGATAACATTCACAAGAAGAAGACAACACATGGCTTGAAAATTTGAAAGAAAAACTCATGAAAACTTTAAGCTCTGCTTTAAATATTTCATTTGAAAATCATACGTGGAACATTTGAGGTCTTATTATTTCCTTGTATTGTTTCTTCTGCCACCTTTTCTCTGAAATCCATATTGGATAACTTAGTGTAAGGAACACAAGGGCCAGGGAGAGCACACATTTTTCATTTGCATTTGAATACCACAGAGAAAAAGATAACGCAATTAAAAACTGTCCAGTGGACTTTCCCTATTTATTACTTCCTGCATATAGTTTTACTTATTTCCAGGTTATTGAGGTTGATTCCTTGACTTCCATGCAAAAAACTTAGGACATAACATGAAAAATGTGAAACAATTTTTGGGTGGGTTTTCTTTTGCCTTTTAAATACTGATTTATAGCCATGAATCACTGTGTTCTTTTGTTGCAGGCTTGATAGATAACTCTGGTTTGAGGCTAATTTATACTCCAGTTTTAAGGAAATATGATGCTGGTGTTATTGAAGCTGGTCTTTGGGTCAGCCTCTTCCACAATATCCCACCAGGCATGCCTGAATTTGTGTCAGAGGGTCACTGCACGCTGGAATGTCTGGAAGAGGTATGACCCTGTGTGAATTCACTGATTTTCATTCATAGAAACAGTTTTGGAAAGTCACTTTAACTTGTTGGGAAGATAGATAGCTATTGGTTTAAAGAATCATAGAATTAACTAGGTTGGAAAAGACCTGTGAGATTATCCAACCTATCACCTAACACCGTCTCATCAATGAAACCATGGCACTAAGTGCCAAATCCAGTCTCTTTTTAAACACTTGAAGCACTTACAGGGACGGTGGCTCTACCGCCTCCCTGGGCAGCCTGTTTCAATGGCCAATCACTCTTGCTGTGAAGACATGCAAGTAAAGACACTGGTGGTACATGCTGACCTCCAAAAATCCCAGGTTTTTTTGAACTGGGTATTTAGGGTGCTTAGGGTCCAGGCTACTTTACTTATATGAATAATACTGGATGACATAGTGCTTGCAGTGTTTTAATTTTGTGTTGAATGTATAAGCATACACTGCTTTCCAGGGCAAAGCTATTAATAATTTGGAATAGCTAGCCCAGAGAAAATGTTGAGACTAATTCAGACCTCTGCATGTACAAAAGGCTCCTAGTGATGAAGTGAAGCCTTAAAAGTATTCTTGGAACAACTACAGAATCTTAAGACCTGAACAGATTTTGTTGTATGGCCAAAAGTACAAAATGATACATTTATTAAATACTCAGTTTCAGTAAGACAAATATCTCTACAGGTAATGAAAGCATTGTCTAAAATCTCTGATTAGTATCACGGGAGATTCTTGTGTACTTTGTCACTTACAGGCAAAGGTTGAATCAAGAACATGGCTTATAAAGAAAGCCAAGTTAGGTACAGAATTTAGATTTGTTCTTGGAGGTGTTAAATGTTGATGTCCTAACTTATTTCAGCCTTAAAACACTGAAGTAATCTATTATCATGTGGCTTCTGATACTAAGGTTGTTCTTGAAAGATATTGTTGATAACATTATTTCTACCTTGAGCTCTGAAGAAAATAAAAGTTGAGCATACTGAAAATTTAGATCAGTAGATCTCAGCTAGAATGGAAGTGATGTCAGTCAATCTGGAAAAGTTATTTTTAAGTGGTTTTGACCTGGAAAAAAGTTTCAGATGTAAACTTAAAATATTTCATTACCAGTATGCTTGAAGATGGGAAGTAGAGCATATTATAATTACAGTCTCTCAATTTTAAGTGCATCTCTTGGCACTAAAATAATGCGCAAGTTATAGTATGATTCCCTTGGAAGACTTAAACTATTGAGAATTATTTTCAGTCTAGTTGATCTTCATAAAAAAATTATGTGTACACTAGGAATAAAAATATGTTTTTGTTATAAAAAATAATCAAAGAAAGAAATCTAGCCATTTTTTAAATATAAAACCTCAATTTCACATACGGGTTTGGTTTTGCTCTAGAATGTATTTTGCAGTAAAATGAGTAAATGTAAAATTCATTAACTAATACAATTTCACTCTGTTTGAACATCATATTACATAGCAGTACATTGAATTTGGGCACACTGATAGTGTTGGTTTCCCTTGGCCAGGCTCTAGGTGCTGAGAGACCTGCTGGGATTCAGGTATTTGCAGTACTTCTTCATGCTCATCTTGCTGGTCGAGCTATCAGGATGCGCCACTTCCACAACGGCGAGGAGCAGAAGCTACTTGCTTATGATGACGAGTTTGACTTCAACTTCCAGGAGTTCCAGTATCTGAAAGAAGAAAGAACCATCTTGCCAGTAATGACACTTAATTCTTTCCCTGAAAGTGTTTGAGAGATGGTGTGCCTAACATTTTGTAACATCTAGGATTAACATTTTACAGAATTTCTTATAATTACATCATAGAATTCTTGAATGTTTTGCTATTTTTTTTAATGTATCACAGAGTGACTAATGGGTTAAAGTTTCAGTGTCTCAGGAGTGTCCACACAATTCACCACAGAACTGACTTGGTCACAGAATCACAGAATACTATGAGTTGGAAGGGACCCACAAGGATTATGTAGTCCAACTCACCAGCTAACGCCCGTACAGAGACTGAACGCACACCCCAGAGTGGTGAACATAAACCTAGTTCCCTCACAGGCGCACAGGCCACTACAAGCCAGAAGGGACCCACAGGACCATC
>WEKX01003524.1:60554-87796 GCA_013390025.1 Pitta sordida | reverse complement strand
TTAAATCTCATACTGTTGTAGTCTGCCCATTTCTCTAGCCTGTCAAGGTCCCTCTGAAGGGCCCTCCTACCCTCCGGCAGTTCAACATTTGCCTCCAGCTTGGTATCATCTGCAAACTTGCTGATGATGGACTCAATTCCCTCATCCATATCATCAATAAAGATGTTGAACAGTGCCGGGCCAAGCACTGATCTCTGTGGGACTCTGCTAGTGACTGGCTGCCAGTTGGATGTGGCACCATTCACCAGCACTCTCTGAGCTTGTCCATCCAACCAGTTCCTAACCCAGCATAAAGTGTTTCCATCCAGTCCATCCTCTACGAGTTTCTCCTGAAGCTTATTGTGGGAAACCATCTATTTTTTGGGTATGTTTGGTATCCACAATTACTTGGTTTGTGATATCAGAAATGTTTGAACAAAGCAGATCAGAAAATCCCTTGTGTGCCTGTCTGAGCTATCTTTGTGCACCAGCAAGATGAATAATGGAAATGTCAGAGTGGAGATTTATAGAGCTGTTGCACCCGAGTATCACATCCTCAGTATTTGTACACAGCAAGTATCTAGCTTGCAAATATATCTGCAAATCACCCATGTCTTCTATTTGTTTCACATTTTTTGTTGTTTTTGGGAGTAAAACTTGAGAAAATAATGTAACACAACTTGTAGAAAAATCCCGACTACAATTACATGGTAAAGCTGTAGCTCTCCATAGATATTGCATGAAAAGAGTCTCTATTTCTTTGTGTGAGTCACTCATTTAAAAGTTATTCAGTCATCTTTTGTTAGTTGCAACCAGCATCTTTTTGAGGTTTTGGCCTGAGGACAGCAACTTCAGTGCTTCAGAGTCTGGGTGTTCCAGATCTGGCCCTCAGAGCATCTTGTCTTGGTGCATGTGAACAAGCCTGTTACTTAATGGAATTGATCAAATTCAAAATTTCAGAAAAGACCATTGAAATTACTGAACTTCAAGTATGCTCAAGGAACACCATGGCTTAAATTTCCAGACTTCTCTTCAAGTCCCTTTCTCTCTTATGTCTCTTCTCCCACACTGGGAGACTTTGATATTTGTACTTTAAAGACAAGAAGCTAGAATGCTAACTTTCTACAGCAAAACCTGGATGTTTAAGTGCAGCATTTACTCTTTGAAGTCAAACTGTTTGTAGTCTACAGGGACTTCAAAGAAAACTGGTGTTACCTCCTTCAGGAAAGAGGTGTTGAGGGGTTTAGGAAGGGGGCTGGCAGAAGATGACAGGTTTGCAAAGAAAGACTGTAATATTTTTAGGAAAATTCATGCAGATTATAGAGGAAGGCCACTTACAATTCAAGAACATAAGTGAGCAGACAGCAGAAAGACTAAAAGAGGTATTTGATAGTATGTATCAGCAACTTGAAAAAAAATCCCGCCTCAAGTAGAAGCTGGAATTCTTTCTCTGAAGAGAGCCTTTTTTCATGGCTTTCTTTGTGTTATTTATGCAAAACTACCTGTGCAAGTTTATGTACATTAGCTGGTGTAATTCAGAGGACAGTCTACTCAATTAACTAATAACATTATAACTTTTCATGTAAATTCTACTTATTCTCACTTTCTATAAACTCTTCCAAGGGTGTGTCCCTCTTTTAGCTTGTGGAGTCCAGGTTATTCCCTTCTTTCACATATTAGCCCTCTCTTCTCAATTTGGAAGCAAGAGATCAAGTATCACAGAAGGAACACTTGTAGTGAACGTTATATAGTCTGTAAGCCATGAAAGCCAGAGGCCTCACTGACAGGAACCAGTATATTCCTGCTAGAAGCAGTGAAGCTACGCCAGTTCATTTGGCTGACATGAGGCTGATGCACCTTCTTCCAGCAGTCTGGAGTACAGATTGTGCTAGCATGGATCTGGCGATGAGACAGCCTGCAGGAAAGGAGAAATTCCCATCCTTTAAAAGGTGATCTGATTCTTTCAGGGAAGTATAATGGGTGATAAGGGAAGATGACAATACAAGAAAAATAAAACAAAACAAACAAACATCTGACATCCCTGTGACACGAAGTTGACCAAATAAATACCAGATTTTTGTTGTTTGGTTATGTTCTTGAATATTTTAATTTTCACTTGATTATCATGGCGATTTTGAAATTTGTGCGTGATTAGGTACAGGGAGTAAAGGTATTAGTAAAAAGGAGATCACTCTGCCAAGACACCAAAAAGTTAATTCTATGTACCTGAGAAGATAAGTATTAAGCCTTTCCCATACATATCTGTCAATGTAGTGAAGCCTTTGCCTGCCACTCCTCTACTGCCAGGCTTGGCAGAGAAATAATTGTTATTGTGATGTGGAAAACCTTTTTCTCCTCACATGCCAAGTATTTCTATTGAAGTTGGTAACATAAATTTGCCTTGGTAAAGGAGCACTGGATGATTTTTGGAGCAAGAATTATTTGTATACATTGTCTACCATAGAATTTTCCAGAAATTGGATGATAGCTGGATACCATTGCTATTTAAAAAAAAAATCCAGACAACACTCTTAATAAGTTAAATCCATGGGAGATCCCTGAGGATCTCCCATAATACGAGTACTAAGTGCCAAGGCCTTAGCCTAATGAATTACCTAATCCTTCACTCTTTCAAAAAGTCATATCCATTGCTCTGATGTTTATTTCTTAAGTGTTCACTCTCATCTGTGGCTACCTGATTCTGGTGTTAATAAATTTCCGAACTGTGAAATTCCTAAATTTTGTATTTCAGGGAGATAATTTAATCACAGAATGTCACTACAGTACTGTGGACCGAATTCGCATGACATGGGTAGGCAATATTTTTCATAAACCTTCTAAAAAAAGAGTGAACTTACTTGCAAATGCTTGTGTGCATGTAATTATGTATTGTCTTTCATAGATCCTTGAGTTTTAAAATCATCTCAACTATTGTGATAATTTTCTGATCTCTTGCATAAGGCATTCATAGGCTTAGTTTATAAAAATGAGCATGTCAGCTCATAAAAAGTTTTTAAAAGTCCAACTTTGCTTTCTTCACAACATATATTAACACGTAAATTCTACATATTCTAATGAATTATTTTTATGAACTTGTTATGCATTTTTGCACGAAGTTGTAATTGGTTCTTACATAATGATTTTCACTTAAGCTGTTACCAGGATGTTGCTGGGCTATTTCATTTTGTGCCAAACACAGAATCCAGGCAGAATACAGATCCTTTGGTCTGGGAAGAGGAGTCAAGGAAGCCCCCACTGAAGGGCTCCAGCTCACGTTGGGCACACATCAGTGCACAGTTTCCCAGACACAGATTGATTGGCACTGACCGTCATGCTACAGCCTCTTGCTTTCTGAAGTAAAATAAATTTGGTTGTTGGAACACGAACTGGTCTGTGTCAGTTTGCCATGAAAATGTAGAGAGATGCCAGACCTACTGTGTCAATGGGAGGCATATAGCTGCTTTTGCCTGGGGCTGATCTTTTCTCCTGGAGAGGACCTGATTTCAGGCTTCCAGGAGGTGAGGCCCGAGAGGTTTCTGTTCTGCAGGGAAGAACAGTTCCTGGCGTCCAAGGAGCACAGGGATACCTATCCCTGAATCACAGCTTGCACACAGGCACATGCAGTAGTTATTTTAAGAAAAATAAAATGGCAAGAAGGGAGGCTTTTCAGTTTCTGTCCTGTTTTCCTTTGTAGTGGCTGCACTAGTTTTTGTCCTTTGTTCATGTATCTTCTCCACTCCTATTCCTGTTGTTCTGTGAGATTTATGGAACTGTTCCCACACAGTATTTAGAAACATACAGCTCATAATCTTGTCCATATTTAACAAGATTAATTTTAAATTAGTTGGTTGCTCCATGGGTCTCAGTTGAAGGCTAAGATTCTGTTTCTTCTAGTAACTTGAAATGTTACTCTGATTAACTTTTTTATAATTAGTGCTCATGTTTTCTTGAGTCAATATTATCTGTTAACATAAGTAATTCTTTTCTTTCTTACTCTTTATCTGCATATGTACTTAAAAGTAGAGTTCAGTTAGATACGTATTCCATCTGAACCCCCATTTTACTAGGCAAAGCTCATTTTATTCCATATTAAACAGATTAATTATCCTCCCAGAATTTTCTGCCTCTATTCCACTTCGAAGCCCTTTTCTGAAACATGGTAGATACAAGTACCTTGGAGACAAAAAAAAAAAGCAAGTCTGAACTTCTCAGATAGTGCTCTTCAACGTAATACGAATTTTATTTTATTCATAGTTGATCTTTCTGATGTCTTTTATCTTGGAAAGCTATTGCTTGTGCTTGCTGAGTATTTTGCAATTAATTACGTAATAACTTCTTGCTACTTGATAACCTCGGGTACAAGATAAACTTGTTGGATTTGGCCTCCTGATATGGCTTTTATGAGCATATAAATGCGAATCAGTGATGTGGGATTCCAATGCTTCCTTGATTAAAATAAAAATCCCGTTTTCAGGGTGGCCTAAGTACCAGGAATGAAATGTGTCTGTCATATTTGCTTTATTACCCAAGAATCAACCTCACCCGATGTGCAAGTATTCCAGATATAATGGAACAGCTCCAGTTCATTGGTGTTAAGGAAATCTATAGACCAGTCAGGTATGTAAAATGTTTATGAATATGTGCAGCACCTCTATTTCTGTCTTATTTTTATATAACTTTTCTTTCTGGTAGTGCAATATGGTCACTGATGACACTTTTTTTTAGGTCAACACACTGTGTTGCTAAGTATTTACTTTTTTTTTACTTTTGTTAGAAAAGTAGCTTCTTGTTTTAGAGAAATAATATTGCTGACATCAGATTTTTTGTGGGTTTTTTTTTCAACACAAACAGACTATGTATCAATATTTTAAATCTATGAATTTATTAAAGCATGTCAATGTTTCACATATAGAGAAATGATTTTGAAAAAGGAGTTTGTGAGCATAGGCATTGAATTATCCTGGGTAGATTTGTTGTCAAAAATGCACGAAAATGAAAGAAGACATAAATTATAAAGGAAGGGAAGAGATTGAGAGAATATGAAATTATTCATAGTAAAAGAGAAACAGTAGATAAGAACCATGATGGACACCAATGAAATAATGCAGGCTTTGAAACAGTAGCAAGTCAGAGGTTGATATGCAAGGTGAGTAGAGAGAAAAACATGAAACCAGTGGTAGGATTCTAGCCAAGACAAAAAAAAAAAAAGCTTTTTAAGTGAACTGTTTGCTACGGGGTCTTGCAATCTTGTGTAAAGACACAGTCCCCCAAGTCTTGGACTGCTACTGTTCAGGGAAACAGAACATTGCATATTTTTGAGTCATAAATCCATGTCAGAAAGGAAAACCCCTAGCTCATTCATCAAGTGTTCTTCCTAATAAAAATAACCCACAAGATCAGACTATTGGCTCATTCCTCAGCTCAAAAGGGGTAATATAATTCTGTTGTAAGATCTGTCTACTTCAGTGCTCCACAAATGTTAAATATCCCCTCTGTGAATGGTGGGATACTTTTAACATTTAGGCTACTCAGGTTCCATAATAACCACTGTAAAGGTCCATGCAATTCAGATGGAAGCTGACTGCTGGAGTAAACCACAGGATGGTGAATTTTAAATATGCTGCCAGTTTCTCCGGTAAATTTATAGAAGTCTTGCTCTCCTTCTACATGAGAGTCCTTATCAAAACTAAAATGCTTCTGAGCCTGTTGTTGCATCTGCCTTTTTTTGCTCTTTAATATCAGTGAGATGACCTGCACAACAATATCACGCATTAAGAATTATTTCCAGAATATAACATAAAAGCTGAGTTTTGATAGGAGATGAAAAGAAGTCCAGTATAGACAGGATAAATCTGTTTGAATACATAAAAAATAATAAAATATGTATTTCAGGTTTTAATTTTTCCTCATAGTGCTTAAAATGAAAGCATCTCAACAGCAGATCAAGAGTGGCAATGATTGTAAAAAGTGAGAAAAATATAAAGAGTAAAGTTCTCAAAAGAATAAAATGCAGAAAAATAATCAAACAAGAAGAGGTAAAATGCTCTATTAGTGGTGAAAGGTGATTTACATTTGTATTATTAGTTGCACTAAACTAAGGTAATAGTAAGATCACTTAGTAAAATCAAATGGATAGAATAACAGTGTGTCATCACACCTACATTTTAAAAGTTGTCTTTCTTTACACAGTTTATCTTAAACTACATGAACTATTATTGCAAAATAATTTGATATACAGGCTTGGTGGTCTTAGTCCTGAAATTTTTATTCAAGAAGGAAGAGTCTGAGACAAGTCATAGTGCAATCTATGTCTAGTTAATTTTGCCCGCTATGTCCATTTACAACTTCTTTTAATACGGGGAGAACAGAGTTTCTAAACTAGCCCTAGCTAAGAGTTTTTCTGATCTTAGAAATAAAATATTCTAACAAATGTATGCTCTTTTGAGTGTTCATTCATGATAACTGTACTTAAGGAAAAAAAAGCACATTTGGCCTGGGGAAATAAGGATGTTCTGAATAGAGTAAGTATGCAGACTGTCTGCCTCAAATGGAATAGTAATTAGAAGAGGAGATTATTAATGTCTCTAGTATTTATGACCTAATCCACAATTCTTGTTTCATTAAGCTCTGTCAGCCTAGGGATATGTGACCTGACACTCATCTCTCTTATGTCAGTCTAACAGTAGAATTGCTTCACTAACTCCTCTAAATTCTCTCTTGACCTACACATGAAGGCAAACTGGAAACAGTATCAAGGCACTGTAGCTCATTTTAAAACATTTTTCCTCAGTCTGGTGGCCCAGACAGTAGTTTAAATCATGAGGAGCTCAGATGAAAGTAATTGGACCATAGTAGTGTAAAATAGGTACCTGATTAAAATTATGCCTAAACATTGAGCGGAGCAGAACTCTGGCATAAGCAATTTACCCAAAGCAAGTGGGAGACAGCCTACTGCAGGATAATACAGAGTGCTTTGAAAAGATTACTCATGCTCCAACCAAAGTATTAATTAGGTTACTTAAATAAAGTTTTTTATACTTTCGTTCTTCCACCAGCTGTATTGGACTTTGTGTTTTTAAAAACTTGACCCATCCACCATGTTATTTCCCTTGATTCCAGTACAGTCAAACAAGGAAAAACCAGGAGCAATGGAAAGATTTTCTTTAGTTTCGTTTAGTTTGTTTGGTTGGTTGATTTGTTGCTTGTTTTTCTAATTTTCCTTTGTTACTATTTTAGAATTTTTTTTACTAAATGAAAGATAAGAAATCTCATTCCTTCCCTTTCTACATCTTTGGCCAGTGGGAAATGGGATTGTCCCCATTTGTTCATTGGGAGGATTCTCACATGTGGGCAAATAGACCTCTCAGAGGAGCACAGCAGGTGTCTCTATACCATCTCTAGCCAAAAGTCTTCTTGCAGCCAGCATGTAGGACCATGCCAAAATCACCATTTATTCTCTATTGCCAACCAATGCATGTCAGGGCATGTGCTAGGCTCAGTTCAGGCATATTATCTGAGTTGTGGCCAGAGCTTGGCCGAACCATCTGGAAGCAGCTCTCTAATTGCAAATGTTTCCTAGCAACCTGTCCTGCATAGCCTCAGAGAGGGTGTGGCTTTCTTTTGGTTTTGGGTTTTTTGAGATTTTACAACAGATCTGTTTTGTCTTGCCTGTGTATTCGGTTCGTAGATCAGAGAACAGCAGTGTAGCCCTTGAAGTCCTTAATTTCTAAGAGCATCTGGCAGCAAGTCCTAAACTGCTGACAGCCTTTCCTAAGTCTGTTAAAATCAATGAAACTCCTTCATTTTTCAGTAGAAGAGAACTTAGCTGAGAATGTGAGCTAGGTATAATATACATAATAATACTACACTTATTTTTCTGAGTAGATTTTCCAAAAGCTTTTTGTCATCAGTTCCAACTTGATAGCATTTATGAATTTTTAAAAATCTAATTGTAATTTTTTATTTTTTTTAATTTTTTTTTAGGACTTGGCCTTTTATTATCAAGAGTCCTAAGCAATATAAAAACCTGTCTTTTATGGATGCAATGAACAAATTCAAATGGTCCAGATCAGAGGGTCTCTCCTACAATAAACTTGTGCTTAAACTACCTGTGAATGTGAGATGTTCAAAAACAGACAATGCAGAATGGTCGGTAAGTCTGGGTGTTTAAAAGGAGGCCAGGATGCCATGACACAAGCGTGATTTACTCTGTTTCATTACATATGAATAACTATCTGAATATATGTCTTTAGAATGTTTACATGACTGCATTACATTTACCTACAATAACAAATGATGAGGAAGTTTTATTAATACTTTCACTTAAGTTCTAGAAGCATTTAACTTGAAAAGTTGGAGCTTTGATCAGCACTTGGGATCAGTAATAGAATGGAGACTCAGTGTGATTGGATCTGAGTAACCAACCATGTATGCCCAGATTAGGTGACCATGTCAGGAAGGTTTTTTTCCCCTTGGCTGCCTCCATAGCCAGGGACTTATGTTAGGGCCTTGTGCTGAATGATTCAGAATTCCTAAGTTAGGTTTCCTCCCTGAGTCAACCTTCTAGGGGGATGCTTATTGTCTACATAAGGAAGCCTCAAGAATCTACCTACTTCAGTCAGGAATCTAGACAACCTGAAGTTCTATGAGTACTCTTCTGATATCTCTTGCTTTTCTGTTTGTCTTGTATTGTAGAACGGTTTGTAGTATTGGGCCCAAGAAAGTACATTTGGATTGTCTGTTTCGTCTTTGCACCTTTGTAAGATTTTATCTTCCATAAGTTTCCCTTCCCTATTCTCTTGATAAAAAAAACCTGTAAGATAAAAAATAATTCCCCAGTAACTTATTTATTCTAAATGCCTATGGGCATTTTTCCAGGACTGCTGGGAAGAGCTGTCATCTTTTGTGTTGATGTGTTTTTATAAATAGCATCTAGTACATGTAGTACCACCCCTGAGAGGGATGCTGAAAAATATATATTGCTCTTTGAACTCCTTTCCAGATTCCAAATTCAAGGCTCTTTTATTTTTTGAGATTATCTACTTGGAAGGGGAGATGGTCTCATTGTCCTGGCTTATTTCCTATTGTGATTTTAGTCAAGTATGGCAGAGCTGATACAAGATACTACTAATGAAATACTTCCTAGGAAAGGACACTTGCCTCATTCTCCTCACTCTGCAAAGCAGCCTGTACTGCCTTATGGCATGTCAGAAAGTCCTTTCAAGTAGTGGAGAAATTGCTCCTCTTGCACTGCTCTTCTTGGGTTTTTCCAGCACTGGTCAGACTGTTGTGTCCAGGGGATGTCAAAGAAATACTGTGTGCTATAAGGAATCAAATAGGTTCTGGGTTAATTTCCTATCCATTTGTACATCCATTTGTAGACCTGCTGTGAAAAGTAGTTATTGACAGCGCATGTGACTATTCACCAGTTTTGGTTAAACTTCTTGACCTTTACAACTGTGGCCAGTAGTAGTTGTGTAGCTGGTCTTTCACTGATTATTTGTCAGTAGAAGTGAAGATGATGACAGAAGTTTTATCAAGAGGCAAGAGATTGCTTTTTATTCTTAATTGTATACTTTCTGGAAAATGCAGTTCCTCTTTATCTTACGGAGTGGAGGAACAATGCTTTCAAGTTACAGAACATAGTCAAAGAATGAGCTCATTGGAACTGTGAGTTCTTAGTTCTTCTTTGTCGTGATAGTTTACTATTTTAAATGACTAGGGCATATACATCAAAGCTAAGATTGGGACTCTTTCCTTTCCCTTTTCTTACTGGTGATATTACACTAAAATTACTATCATCAACATCAAGAACAAATTTTACATGAATGGCTAAACAATCCATGAGTTGTTACAAGTCTTAAAAAAATTGAAGCAGAGGAACTGAGTTGAAAATACCTTCTTCCTTCTATGGTCATAGTCTCTTGTTTAGTTTCAGTTTTGTGCTGTTTGCTAAGAATAAGTAACTACAGTAATCCCTTGCTACTTCACGGCTCACCATTCACAGCTTCAATACATCGCAGATTTGTTTTCTGTGAAGTTTTCCCACTTTTTTCCAGGTCACATGTCCAGCATGCATAGTACATGCCTCTCCCCCACAGGGGCAGCAGTGGCAGGTACCACTCACTTGTGCTGGGGCCATCTGGAGTTTGCTCCCCTGTCCCTTACTGGTAGGGGGAAGCAGCAAGCCAAGGATGCGCCTTCCACTCCCCCGTCCCTTTCCAGTGGCAGGGAGGGGCAGAGAACTCCCCTTCTGCTCCCCTGTCCCAGCACACGGTGCGGTGAGGGGCAGGGAACACCTCTCAGCACTTGCCAGGGCTGAGGGTGTGGGGTGGTGAGCGGGTGGCATTTACATATAGATGAGTCACTACTTCGCAGAATTCTCCTATCGCAGCCTCTTTCTGGAACTGACAGCCCGCGATATTTGAGGGATTACTGTAATTAGGGTTTGTGGGGTTTTTCTGCAGTGAAAAATAATTGCAACATGGAAAAACCCACAAAACAAGCAGATGCTGTACAGGTGGATATTCAAACTTTCAAAAATGTTTGTGCCCAGGAGCCGGCTTTTTGCAGAGCTTATTTTCTTTAGCATGTAGGGAGTACACTTAGTAAAAGCAAGCCAAGCAGTGTACACAAATGTCTCCAATTTCATGTCAAAACCAAAGCAAATTCATAGTTATATCCAATCCCATAAAACTGCACTGAGTTCTAAACGAAAGGTGAAAAATACTCAACCATGTAGAAATATGGCACTGCTGTATGTGACCTTGCTTGAGCAGGGACATGGGACCAGATGACATCCAGAGATCCCTTCCAACCTCAACCAGTCTGTTTTTCCATGCAATAATGTGTGCACACGTAGCTGTTTTGCAGGTGCAAGTGTAAGCCTTGTTCATAGAAACGAATGTATTCAAATATCATCCTCTATCCCTAAAGCACTGTGACACTGTGATCTTATCTGCCAAAAGGAGGAAAACAACCAAACCAACCAAAAATTCCACAGAGGAAAATTCCACAGCAAAATAAGGCCACTCAGATCAACCAACCAAAGGCTAACCTTGCTTTACTGGAGAGGATGCCACTGTGTACAGCTGCTCTTGAGCTGAGAACATTGTTGTGCACACTGGCTGATCATTTGGCATGAAATATATCAATATTTTTACTGAGCTTAATGTATACACAGTAAAAGTCACAACCCTAGTACAAAATTAACAATAGATTATCATGTAACCTGCCATCTAGCTTGAGAATGAAATGTAGATTTCTAATCTTACGTGACAAAACTCTGATAATTTTTTTATTTTAATTGCAGATCCAGGGCATGACAGCTTTACCTCCTGAAATAGAGAGACCATACAGGACAGAGCCAGTAATATGCAGCTCATCTTCCTATTTAAGTTGCAGTTTATTACTCACTCTGTTGTTTATTGTACACATCACAGCCAGTACCATAGGAAGCATTGGGCCCTTTGTATAATAATTTTTATTCATTTGTGTTCTGTATGCCATGGAAGTTCAGATGTGTTTGCACTGTTGCTATTGTAGATTTATTTTTTTACACATTAATAAACTAAATTTGCCAGTTCAAAATGAAATGTGTACATCCCCTGGAAACTGTGGGTTTTTTTGTTTTCAGTGTAAAGTATATATGAAACACAGTATGAAACACTGACACATTGCATATCATAAACTTTTCCTGTACCATTTTCTTACACTTTATCCTGAATATTTCACATGGTGCTTTTGAAATCATCTATGTATATTGGTAAAATTAATAAACTAAAGCAAACTGGTTAACCACATTCAACCTGATGTTTGCTGTATTATTTTTTCTTGGTTCCTGACATCTGCGGTTAATACTGCAATATGGACAGGCTTGTCTGACTGCCACGTGCCATAAAGCTATAGGAAGGATTCATTTCAGGATGACATTTCTGGGAGGAACACACTGCAAACCATCTCAACTCCTGAGAGAAGTGGGAGCTATGGGTGTGAAAAGGATGAAAACACAGGCAGAATCCTAAATCTCCTCCTAGTGAATCCCATAGGAATCCTCTGGCTTGGTCAGCATTTCTTTTTCCTGTTCCCTGGTAATTCAGTGTTATTATTCTGTCTTAAGATATTTGTCCAGAGAGTAAATCTTTGGCAAGAAGTCGACACTCCTTTTCTCGATTTGGTCTGGACAGCAGTAGCAATAAAGATCTATCTCACAGTCAGGCTCTACAATGCAGAGAGTACGAGACTGCCAGGAGCTATTGTTAGCACATGCTAAGCATCACAATAGGCCAAACTGCTAAGAGGTTGTTTTTATATCTCGTATGAATGTTTTTTAATTTATTTGTTTATATATTTGGTAATTGACAACTTTTTGACTTAAATAGTGTTGGGTGAGGAAGGTTCCCAAAAGAGACCAAATTTCTTTCTTACCAATGAAATTAAGCAACAACAGTACGGTACAATTTTTTCAATCTTACATAAACTTTGCTGGAGTGTGTCTATAAAAATCAGTTGGTTCAGATGCCAAGAGTGCCTCTGTGACTATTGCAACACCTGCACAACAACTAATATCGGTAGACTTATACAGTCATACCTCAGTAATTCGTGCTGTCATATTCACTCCCTCGCGGATTTTTTTCCCACGAATCTGCCTCAGTGACTCACAGAGCTTCCCGGTCGATGCATGCACAGTGCCTCTGCTTCACCAAGGGGCGGCACCGGCGCTTCCCATGGGACGGGACTGGCATGGCCCCACGAGGCGAGCCTCTCACTTGCTGGGGACAGCCACAGATCAGTCCCTTATGAGTGCAGTGGAGATTACATGGCGTTTATAAGTCCTGCAGCGCCTTTAGACATGCTATGGTTCCTTCCCTGCTCCCGTGTGTCTCCGTGGCTGGTCCCTACGAGGGAATCGAGTCCATCATCCGCAAGTTTGCAGATGATATCAAGCTGGGGGCAAATGTTGAACTGCCGGAGAGTAGGAGGGCCCTTCAGAGGGACCTTGACAGAGTAGAGAAATGGGTGGACTCCAACAGTATGAGGTTTAACAAGACTAAGTGCCGGGTTCTACACTTTGGACATAACAACCTCATGCACCGCTATTGGCTGGGGGAGGAGTGGCTTGAGAGTAGTGAAGTGGNGTAGTGGCCTGTGCGCCTGTGAGGGAACTAGGTTTATGTTCACCACTCTGGGGTGTGTGTTCAGTCTCTGTACGGGCGTTAGCTGGTGAGTTGGACTAGATGATCCTTATGGGTCCCTTCCAACTCATAGTATTCTGTGATTCTGTGAAAAGCTTATATGTACTCTAGCACATGGCACCGCGACATGTCTCATGTTACACGGGGCCCTGTGTGGGGATACATCAGTACTGGCTGCCCCCAGTCTACCCAGAGCCACAGGCAGGCACTGAGACCCAGCACAGCTCTCTTATGAGCGTTGCGGATGTTGTGTGGTATTAAGTAAGTCCGTGTCTTTAGACACTGTGGTCCCTGCCCCAGGAAAGTCTTATGCAGATGTACATAGCCTAAGGCACAGTGCTCCGACATGCCTCAGGGCACATGGGCCCCCTCGCAGGGATGCTTCAGTGCTGGCTGCCCTGTGCAGGCACTGAGACCTAGCGCAGCTCTGCAGAAGTCACACCCTCCCCTGTCACTCTAAGCCTAGCTGGGGTACTGACCCTCACCAGGTACTGGCTGAGAGCACATGGGGCTCTGTTCTGTCTTCTCCAGTGGCCATCCCAGCCCCACAGCCCTACAGCCCCCTGCTGCTGGCAGTGTGGCCACCACAGGCACTCCAGAGGCGCTCGCAGGGGTTTGATAACATTAAACCATTGAGAAAGCCTGTATGAAAACCTTCCACAGATGCCCACAGATGGCTCACACACAGAGATACATCTGTCTATGCCATTCCGGCCGCGGCAGCCAGCCTGGACTTGCAAGCGCGTATCTGCATATGTGCATATGCACATATCCATAGTCTTAGACAAAGCACTCGTGCCTGTGCTAGCCACTGCAGTTAAAGGGATAACACTATTAGCCGTAAGGGGCCTTGGGATATTGCAGGGTTGCAAAGTTGCCATATTTATCACAATAATTTACCATATTAATGTCTGACCCGAATTTGCAGATTTAATGTTCCGCAGGAGCCTCACGGGACCCAAATCCCACAAATCCAGAGATATGACTGTATACAGACTTTGTTATGTACAATTTATGTAATTGAGCACTCTTGTGTAGTGTGGTGAATACAAAGAAGATCAAGAACCTGACTGAGCTGAGATTTGAGCTGAGTCTGCCTATTTTTGTTCTGTAACTGTTAACAACTGATACCACTTATCTGTCCAGTTGCTCCTCTTAATGAAGGCAGACTTTTCTGATGCAAATGCCACATAAGAAGGAAAATAAGGAGAGGATTTGAGAACTATCTTCCCTGCTTTTGAGAAGTGAAAAGGAGAACATCACAGAAGCTGGTAAGGCTCCTCTGTGAGTAGCCAGAATGACAATGCATGTGATAACTGGCACAGGAGAGAGTCAATGAAGCAGCTAATGCCTCAAGTAGAGTTGAGAGAATCAAGTATAGATTAATTTTCTAGAAGCTATAACAATCTCATTACAGAACTTATACATAAAGGCAGTTTAAAATGAACAATTAAGGCAGAAGTACACAGGGCCTACTATATCTTCCTTAGTGTTGTATCTGGATTTAGAGGTTGGAAGAAATCCCACCAAATCCTGGGAAATTTCTTTACTGTTGTTGGGCAGCTGCTTGCTCTCAATATTTGTGGGCAGGGATATATTCTGCTGTTCTTCCCTTTGGTCCTGGATAAGGTAAGGAAAAGGCGTATGCCAAAGAACATATGGATTTTTTTGGATTCCACCCTTGAAATTTCAATAAAGAAATTTAACTATTGAGATGTCGTCTTCCTGACAGCGGAGGAACTATGCTTTTCTGTTTCATGTTTCCAAATAGAACTGGTTGAAAAAAAAATCCAAACATAGTCATGGTGAATTACAGGCAGAAAAGTTTTCTGAATGATTATTTGTACAGATCTGTTCTGAACAGGAAAAGCTATGGGCATCCTCCAGGTAAGATATAATGGAGTCTAGAATGCATCTTATTGCAAAAACAGTAAGGAAGAACCTTGGACTTTTATATGCTTAAACTCATCCCTAAAGTGGGTTTATTTGAACAGATTTTTGTCATGGAGTAAGGGGAAAAATAACAGGCAACGGAATGAAAAAACAGTGTTTGTGTTAGATAGGGGATCCCTTTCACATGCAATGTTGTGTCTCGTTTGCTACTATTGGCATCCATCCCATGCTGACGGGGTTTACAAGAAAGATAAAGCAGATCTAAAGAAATTTTCCGTTCTAGCTGCTCTTTGATTTGGTGCAGTTTCTTATCTACAGGGATTTCCTTTCTATGGGCACCCATCCTTGTGAACAGATGGGTATTTGTTGTTGCCATCCAGTATACCATGAGATGATGTAAAGCAAAAGCAGTCCAGAAAGGATGTCTGTGATAGATAGCTGGCAGTATATCAGGAAGACCTGTCATATACACTAAACATTCATTTTTTTTTAACCTGCAACCGTTTTATGACTTCTGGAGGAATGGAAAGGAAAATTTTGCTTCATAGGTAAACAAAAAGAGAGACTAATGATACAGTTCTGGAATGCTTCCAGAAGAAAGGGTCTTAAACAGATGTGAGCACATGACATTATTAAAGAAATTTGAAATAAGAAAACACAGAATCACAGAATCACAGAATATTCTGAGTTGGAAGGGACCCACAAGGATCATCGAGTCCAACTCTTAACACTGTCTCCCTGGCGGGAATCGAACCCGGGTCTCCCACACACCAGGTGGGGACACTTACCACTGCACTAAAGTGTAAAAAACCAGTCTGAAATTGTTGAAAATTCAAACAAGTATAAAAGTGAGAAATACCATGAGCCACCTTTATGTCACTGAAGAAAAAATGTATGCAGCAAGCAGATACCTAGTCACACTGCACATGAAAAGCTCTCACAGACAGATTTCTGTGGTTTTCTTTCAATGTTGTGCTGTGGTAACGCATATGTACTTGTTTTGTATTTCTTCCCAAAGCTTTCATAATAGTAGTTGTTAAAGGTATATATAGTAAATATTATTGTTTAAAAAAAAACATGGTAGAGGAGGAGATGTGTATACACTGAAAAATCTATGATTTAGAGATGAACACAAAATGACTAAGCATACTATATTTTGCTTAATGACATTATACTTTATGTCATTCAAAGCTTTTCTGTGTGAAGAAATATGTTAAAAGTTTCTAGTGGGAAGATAAATTTATAAATATTTTAGTGGGATAAGTGGTTGCACTGTGGAAGAGATGCTGAAAAGCCCATTCTTCTTAAATCAGATTCCACGCACAACGGTCCAGCTACCTGTCACCTGCCAACTGTCTATAGTTATACTATTTAATCCCTTTTAGGTTTATTATTGATTCATTATGGAGCTTCCATTTAAAGACTATATGACTGTCCTCAAATATTCATGTCATTTAAATCAACACTCATTTGTGATTTTGCCTGTGTGTTATAAAAACAGGAAGTCTGAGAAAGGAGTTCTGGAGTTTATGTATCTCTTAGATTTGCCTCTTTGGAGGAGAGTGTCATTCTCTGATCACATACCTCTTCACAAGACCCATTATACAACCCCATATCAGCCCATCCGTAGCTGCATTACAGTGACATATGGGCTGGGTGCAAATGTGGACCAGCAGAAGGGTGAGAGGCAGAGCTGCAGCCAGTACAACCGTACTTGGCTTAATCACTTTCACTGCGGAGATCTGGCTTCATAACAGGACTGGCTAGTTTAAAAGAGGCCTGTGAGGCCATATTATTCCAGCAGAAATACTGGCCTCATTCTCTTCTTTCTTCCTGTCATGCAGAAAGTTACTATTTTTAGATCAATTATTACTACTGGAATGTTCATTCCTTCTGCTCTCTGCTTCTTATTTCTGGTTTTTGGTACATCCTTGTCTTGCATGAGAGAGAGAGAAAACTTATCTTGGACGTTTTGGCAAAGAGAAAAGCTGAGAGCAGAAAACGACAGCTGTAACGCAGAGCGCTCTTCTGTCCTGCTTCCTCCAACGCCACAGAGGTTTCCCTAGGTCACAGGTATCACCAGAAGCATTTGACATCACCACATCAGTCTCCTGCAGGTTCACTGAGCCTGGCACAGAGTGAAAAAATGGGTGAGGGCAGCCACAAAAAAGGTATGAACACAAGTATGCCTGTACATCAAAACTAGCAAAGTAGACTCTTTTCCTATGCAATTTTTTTTTTTTTTTGTGATGACTCTATCTTGCAGGAAAACTGTAAGAAATCAACCAAACATAAGAAATTTTAAGATGACTGAAAATGTGACTTATACTCCGTTTCTGGAAGCTGGCCATTTTAAGATGACTTTTTTCATCCTGCTCAATAGAAGACATGCTAAAATTGAGTTTAAGTTCTTCCAAACTACTGAACAAGTGTCACACATCACCACTTGAGCAATCCCCCATAATCAGACGTGGTTCTTCCTATTATCCTCTTAGTTTGCATTGCACCCACAGGCTTCAATGTTGAACAGCATTTTCAAAAGCTATAGTTACGCATCAATGTTTTTACAGGTATAAAGATCATATTCTTCTCAAATTGTGATCATTTCTCCTACTCATACAGCTCTTCTTTAAAATAAGATAATGAGTATTGCCTGTATGAGGTAATGCTTATGGAGGACCTTTCTCTTCTGCACAGTGTATAAGGGCCAACACTGATTAGTGCAAAATTATTTTAAATGCTGTCATTGACTTAACTGTTCTAAAATCTGATTGCTCTAAAACCTGCCTTGCCCTGGTTTATGTAACTGCAGAAGACAGAGGAAAATAATAACTCCTGCTTCCAGTACCTATACTAAATCTTACTACTTTCACGATGACCTGTAAAAACTTTCACCACATGTGTAAAAATGTTCAGACAACAGGAAGCTTTTCCCAGACAACTTTACTGAATGAGCCAGACTCCAGCAACACTTGTTTGCTCCATGTCCTGCCTCTTCTAACCTTGTAGTCAGTGACTTTGGTACTGGCTGTGCATGAAGCTCTACTGTTCTTTGCTCCTTGGCTGTGTCTGCGGCCACTGGCTCTCATGGCTACCCTGAAAATTGCCTTGAGTCAAATAAAACTGATAAGGAGTATGTGAAATATGTTTCCCTGGTTTTAAAATATGCTCACAAAGTTACACAAAACTGGATTTCAATATGTAATGGGAACTCCAAGCTGAAGAACCTGCATAGCTTGATTGTATACCTACTAGGAGGATTTTAAACACACATGGATACCATATGTAAAGGTAAAAAGACAGTACAACTCCTCAACATTGTAAAGAAGGATAGTTACTCTGATATACAGGGAAAATGTTCACTACTCTGTGATTACTTGCCTTAGAAGTAAAATCTTTATTAAAACATATAATCATCATGCACAGTTAGGAAAGTTCACAGGTTCACAGGTTATTCCAAGTTGGAAGGGACCCACAAGGATCATCTAGTCCAACTCACAAGTGAATACCTGCCCAGGGATTGAACACACAACCCTGGAGCCATGGGCACTACACTCCATCCGTCTGAGCTCCCATCATCTAGACCATGTCATTGTGTTCCTCATCCAGTCTTTTTTTAAACACCTCCAGGGATGGTGACTCCACCACCTCCCTGGGCAGACCATTCCATTTATGAGGGTTGATTACATACTTGTTGAATTGTTCTTTTAAAATTATTGAAGTTTAAACTATATTTTAAGATTTTTCAAGAAGGACTTTTGTATTAAATATCCACCTTTATTGTTAAATGCAAACAAGCCCTAAAGGTGCAACAGTTTGAGGAACTGTTTCCTCAACACATAGCCATTATTTAATCATTATTCAGACTTCCCTGTTTGCAGTGATTTTTGATGAACATAACAGTATTTTTTCACTAGAAATTTCTAATCTCTTGAAAGAAAACCTGGCAAAATCCATGCTACTGACTCCTTCCCCTGCCCTAATCTGTGGACTAAAGAATAAAAAGTTCTTACAGCTTAACACAATACTGTGAATAATTTTACCTTATGAAGGAATAAAAATAATGTGATGATATCAAATGCCCTTAAGTATACTTTATCAGTACAAGAGAAAAGACATTGTTAAATACAGTNTGCCGCATGCGCTGCCGCTGCTGCCACGCATGCCACTGCAGCCGCATGTGCCGCCGCTGCTGCCGCCCGTGCCGCCACCACGGCCCGTGCCGCTGCCACTGCTGCAGCCACCGCCACAGTGGCAGGTCGTGCATGTGCAGTTGTGAATATGGGTCTCCTTCACCACTAAAAAATCATGCCGCTAAGATCTGAAGCCGCAATATGGGGGGCACGAAGTGCAAGAGGGCCGAGTGTACTTTGTTATGACAAATAACGTTTCTGTGGGTCTCCCATTGCTTTTATGGTGAACTGTTACTCTTAAGTCTAAAAGACAATGTTGTGCACTATATTTTTGTTTTTCACAGGTTGTCTTAAGATTGCATGACTAATTTGGCATCACAAGATAGCTTAAGATATTTAAGGGGATAAGATGTGAAAACCTATTTATAACCTGTGCAAAACCTTGCAAAATATTTCTAGGGAATACAGTGAAATTCTATATATATCTATGTCTTTTAGATGTCAAGTTACAAGTCTGCATTACGCTGTGAAAATCACAAAAGCTGTTCAAGTGCCAGCCATTATCTGCGGCATCATGTAATAAATCTAGGAGAAGCTATTCCCAGATTGTGCCTCTCTGGGAATACTCTAAGTGAAACACAGAACCTTGGCACATTTTTAGACCTGACAGGTTGGATTTGCTACTGATGTAAGGTGACACAAATCCATTATAGAGCTATATGAATCTACCTCAACTTTCAGTGGTAGAGGAGTTGGTGCTTCAAGGCTGGCAAGATATAGAAAAGCAGGTCAGAAAGTTGTTAAAGGCATATCAGGAACCAGACAGCAGGGAAAAAATTAAAGAGAAATGTGTCCAAGAGAACATACCACCACCAAAATATTTTTAGCTTGGGTGTGGAAGAACTGAGGTAGAGAGAGGACAGAGATGATCCCTGAATATGAATTCTGTAGGTATTTTTGAAAAGCATGTAGGTATTTTTGAAAAGCAACTGGCTTCATATCTAGTGCATTGAACTGAGCTTGGGACCACCAAGTTCAGTAGTCTGTCTATGCTATCACCAGAAGTAAGCCTCCGGTCAAACTAAAACACACTCCAAACCACTCCAGACAGAGTGATGGTAGATAATTCTGTGAAAATGGATACCACAGAGAGAGGGAGGACTGTCAGAAAGGTACCAAGAATATTTTGGTGCAGAAGAGGAGAAGAAATTATTAGAGGGATTGTGGTGGTTTGACCCTGGCTGGATGCCAGAGATTCACCCACAGCCACTCTCTCACTTCATACCCCCTCCCCACCCAATACAAACAGGAAAGAGAGGAAAAGAAAAAAAAAACATCAAGTGTTCCACTACAGCAGGCATGAGGACTATTAGAAAATCTTTTACTGTCACAGGAAAAACAAACTCCAAGATGGGGATGAAAAGAATTTATTTCTAACAAGATCAGAGATTAAAGTGAGAAGTATCATTTTCAAGGCAACCTTCTCCCCCACCACGGTCATCACCATGGGTGCAGGGAGACGCCTGGAACACTTCCTCCCCCTCCTTCGGCTCTGGCCTTGGTGCCTGCATTTGCTGTTACATCTTCTCACTGCTCTTCTCTGGTGGCCATGATTGTCTTCCTCCTCTAACTTTCTTCTCTTCTTAAATATGTTATCACAGAGGCGTCTCTGTCTCTCCTGATTGCCCTGACCTTGGCCAGCAGCAGGCCCAGCCAGGAGCTGGCTGGCATTGGCTCTGCCAGCTACGAGGGAGGCTTCCAGCAACTTCTTGAAGAAAAGCCTCCCCCATAGGCCCCCTCACTACCAGAAACCCAACCACAGAAAAACCCAGTACAGGGATATATTTTGGACAATTGGGCAAATTAAAATTATGGAAGGCTGAAAAAGAAAATTAGCCAAGACTTTTTGATTCTGTCCAACTTCTTTTTCATCTCCTATTTGAAGTTCCTGTCTGGAACGAGTAATTTTAGATTTGGCAAAACCTGTCAGCTTTAAAGAACACTGCTGTAATGGCAGCAGGTAGTCTGGTAACCAGATAAGAACCTTCCCCTGTAAATAGAAAGATAAAAAATAGAAAGATAAAAGATACCTAAACTGTGTTAAAGACCTGATATCTATTTGCCAAAATTAATTCTCAGACATGGTTCTTGTCTAGGGTTTTTTGTTGTTTGTGCAGTTTTGGCGCTTTTTTTAATCCAGACCCATGGGCTTTTTTTGAGTGTCTCTTTTGCTCTGTTTGGTTTTTTTAAGTGCTTGTATGACATTGTAACAGGATAGAAATAGACTTCATATTAGAAAAATATACATATTAAATTGTCTAGTCAGCCTCAATCCCACCAAGGACATTAAAATACATCCAGTGTCCCCTTCAAAGTTTAGTTTTCACTGGAAACTCTCAGTTTTCAAATATTTCACTAACAGGAAAAGTAGGGCTGTTCTCTTTCCATCAGTACTTGCTAGACTAGAAATTATCTTCATTTATTTGGATTTAGTTTCCAGCTGGTTTACCATGTAATCTCCTTTCTCAGTGTTGCCTCCCTCTATTCCTATTCCAGCCCTAGCTAGACTTTTCCATTTTCACTGCTACCTTATCACATGTAACACAGATCCCTGCTCATCATGGGTTTGCTACCAAGGTTTTCATTATTCTTCTGTCTCTTAAGAAGAAAAGCCAGATACACTTTACTCTGGATGGCAGAAAGAAACAGCTACCTTGCTTGTTTGACCCTGATGAACACTTGAAATTAGGGTGTGACTCATGCCTGCAGAATGAGGTAACAGCAGCAGAAGAATTTTAAACTGTTGAATTCTGAAATTGGCAGTAGATAATTGCCCTCTTTCCTATGCTATGCTGGGGACCTACATCCTTCTGCCCACCTAATAACCTTGAAACAAGTTACAGCTGAGATACCTAGGCAGAAGGAAAAGACTTGCCAAGCTGGAACTGAGGTATAAGGCCCTTCACATCTTTTTTTTGTCCCACAGCAACTTGTATTTGGTATACCAATTGATTTCCATAGGATGAAGAACCTTTTCCTATGAACAGAAGGAGTAAAACACTTCCTTTGTCTGCTTTCATGATTTCCTCTTCAATTTTGCTTTAAAACTTGAAAAGAGAGAATTAGAGTGAAAAAATGACTGCTTATGGAATAGCACTCTCTGCTGCCCTCTGAAAGATTTGCATGTTGCATGAGCTCTAAGCTTTTCAATGAAATTGTTTCCATCCTTTTCACAGGATGGAAGAAATCCTGCCTTCTGACAAGGAGCTGGAGGGAATGGTGTTAAATAGTCTTTTATGCAGGCCATAAACCCTGCTGTTTGCTGTCCCAGGCAAGGGGGAGAGCTCACTGGTAATGAAGGCAAGGAAGGCAGGAAGTCTCAATGTATGTTCGTGCATTATAGCCCCACCCTCAGCCCACTCTGACTTATTGCCTGCTGATGTAGCATAATGTGCAGGTGCAGAGGTCAGAGGGGAAGCACTGAAACCAGGCAATATCAGTGCACTTCAGAAAATATCTTCACAACAGCAAAAACCCTCAAACCACAACACCTGCCTTCATCAAATAAGTAATTTTATTAAGGTCTTGCCCAGGGACAAAAGTAGAGGCATTATATGTGTAAACTATTATATCTGTAATTTATACCTGAAGAAAGATATTTGCAAGATATTCTCCAAGAAGAAAAAAGAAATAAATTGTACCAAAGTGGAATCAGAAAGGTGCACTTACCTACACCAAGTTATACTGGTAAAGCAGTGCTATTTTTTGAAGCGTTTGATGCGCTCCAGAGTTAAGGCAAAACTGCTAGGCAGACAAAATCTCATCAGTGAAAAAATATAATTCATATTATTTTTCTAAGGTTAACCACAGAAATAGCAATACCCTAGAGTGTCNAAATCAAAATAAAGAAAACAGAAATATAAAAGATTTAAAATTAAGGTCCTGCCATCTGGTGGTAGCAGGGGAGAATAACTCGAGTGCTGGCACTTGCCTGGCAGCCAGCAGTTCCCCAAAGACCCATAGGTGTTTAAAAAAACGCATAGGCTGTGAGAGAAACAGGGGTTAAGATTATGTAATATTTCAGTTCTCACCTAATGGGAACTATGACAATAATTTTGTCAGTTTTATTTGCCTATTTTATTTGTCCCTTTCATCCTCCCTCCCACTAGTACACAGTGTGCTTATTCCACATTTAGAAATGCTGAATTCAGCATCCTCAAACAGGTGAAGCTCCTGCTACTACATGTCCCCAGGTCTAGCCTGCGGCAAGACTGAGCATGTATCCCCAACAGGCACACATGAACAAACATGATCACAGGATATTTAGAGTTGGAAGGGACCCACAAGGATCATCTAGTCCAACTCCTAAGTGAATGCCCACACGAGGATTGAACCCACAACCCTGGAGCCATGGGTACCATGCTCTATCCATCCAAGCCTCCCATTATCTAGACAATGTCACTGAGTTCCCCATCCAGTCTTTTATTAAATACCTCCAGGGATGGCGACTCCACCACCTCTCTGGGCAGACCATTCCAATGAGAGATCACTCTCTCTGTAAAAAAACCTCTTCCTAACATCCAGTCTAAATCTCCCCTGGCACAGCTTAAGACCATGTCCTCTTGTTCTGGTGCTGGCAGCCTGAGGTGATGTATGCATGTATGTGCAAGTATACATATACACGTGGTTGACCTCACAAAGCAACCCTAAAAGTGACACACATGAAGACAGCACAAACAGCCTAGCCTGGTGTCCTTCTCAACCAGTTTATGGTGAAAGTACATCAGAGGGAAATATATGAGTATACTTAATGTGAATGCCTCTGATAGCTGTTCCCCGGACTTTGAAGCCCCCAAGTTTTACTTATCTGTTAAGATAAACCTTATCTGTTTACTGGTGTTCAAGTAGACACACTTAGACACCCCCCTGAACTCCCAAGTAGACCCCTTGTCCTGCTCACCAGCTAATCCAGTGTGATATTGGCTGATGCTTTCACACTGACACACACACCGTCTCCCACTCCAGGTGCTGGTACTGGAACACGTGGCCCTGTGACTCATGGTTCTGCTCCAGCTTCTGAAACTTAGACCCCCCAATCCACACACAGATGCAGAAGAAAATAATTAGAAATGGAGCTGAATGAGAAGCCAGGACAGGATGCTCTAGTGCAATGCAGGGAATGGCCAGATAAATACACAGACCAGCAGTCTCTTGGCAGTGGCCCATTTCTTTGGTGAGTTATTGGGGTCCTCCACCAGTACCACACCTCTGTACTCCCTCTTGAGCAAAGAGATGAGAGACATAAAATGTATCTTTTCCTATGTTCAATGGTTAGATGATGAATTGTTTAAAACCTGGCAGTCAGTTCTTAGCACTACGTATTCACTATTTCCCTCTACTTAATTCTCTGCAAATGATAAACTGGATGTCTTGTACAAACCACAGCACATGATGAAAAGGCTTGACTTTACAACCTGGGAGATATTCTTCAAATATAGTGAAGTTTTTTTCTACAATTGCATCTTTCAAAATAACAAGAAAAGAAAATCAGAGAGAAGCCACTAGGTGCTGCCCATGGAAATGCTGATTTCTTTTCCCAGTTGTTGACAATGTCCACAATTCAGTTTCTACTGGGCAAGAAGAGAAGAATATCTGCAATTCTTGGTCAGCTAAAGAGCATTGCAAGAGTACACCCCAAAGCTCCCTGGTTCTTGCAGACTGCAGTAAAGCATCTGTATAGGAGTGGCAGATATGCAAGAGGGGAAATAGATGAATGACCCAACAACAAATTTATTGGACATCTGTTGACAGGATCCCAGTGAGGAGAGACTATGGGACTTGCTGATTTATTACCTATACATTTGAAAGTGCTCTAAGCCCACCTCTACTGCCTGAGCACCCCTATCCATTCAGCCTTTATGTCAAGCCCAATTCCAAATTTCAAATGAGAGGGGTACTTCAGTGCCTTCAGGGAACAGGGACCGGAACACTTTTTACTGCGTAAAAAACAATGTATTTTTAACTAACCTCTTACTTGGAAACCAATGAATCATTTTGGCTGAATTTTTCCACAAACAAAGCAGCCTGAAGCAGACACTAGACATGGAAAATTTTGTCCAAATTAAACATTCAGAAACATAATACACAATTAAAAATAACATCTACAAATGGGAAATGATGGGGAAACCTTAGCTGTATCTGATTCTGTTAAGCAGTTTTACAGTAATTCTACTGGAAAGATGAATAATTCAACAAAGATTTTTTTTTTTCACCTTTTCTTGTCAATGCAGATTTTTACCCGTCTTTTAACTCATACCTTAGTGAGATATGTAGCAGTAGGCAAGACAAATTAATGAACTTTTTGGAAGCTAAAATATTACCACTCACTATTATCATCCTGTTCTTCAATATTTTCATCACATGTGGAAGAATTGGAAAGATCTTTATGAATTATTAGATTATTAGAAATGAGAATTACTAAAAATTGAAATTCAGGATTTTTGTTGAGTTTCTTACAGGCTTATCCATACTGTACCAAATACATTATTTCTTAATTCAATTGTGAGTTTTATGGTCAAAAAAATCCTGTGCTGTTTTTTGCTATGAAAAAGCAGACTCTGAAATACAAATCTCCAGGAAAATGAAGTATTACTACAAGTTACAGTTTGCCTCCCTTTCTTTTCTGCTCTATTCTTAAATAACTTTCCTGTAGAGCAGGGGAAATGCCAACAATAGATTATCAACTTCATTTTTAAAATAGTAGATTAGGGAACAGTTACTCGGAAAATGCTGCATATTGTTTTTACTCTATCATCCCTTTCTTGGAAAAGTTCATGCTTGCCACAAAATAGTGGAAAAGGAAGACTTATGGAGGTGTGCACAATATGTCTAAATCCATCTGACTGTCCTGGCATGAGTGTTCCCCAGCTCCCCTGCCGGCAAGGGGCAAGGGCCTTTGGCTGCCAGCCTTCTCCCACAAACCAGAGGCTGGATCACAAAAACAAAGCCAGCTTGTTACTGCCTCCAGAGTTGAGACAGCAGGTCCGAAAGGTAAGAGGGACCCTTTTATCCAGCTCTGTAGTTTTATTCAGCTCTTTCAGACTGGGTTTTGGACTGTTTTCTATTCACCTTCCTTTTCTGTTTTCATCCCTGTACCCTGGTGGGAGGTGACTGGACACATAGGCTCCCTCATCTTCGTGTGCGTGTTTCTGTGCTGCTGGCAGTTAGGGAAAAAGCAAAAGGGCATTGCATCAACAGTAAAATTGAGCTCATGGCATCAGAGGATCATAGGAACAAAATCCCTATTCAGGGTGAAAAACAAGGGCAATGTGTAGCCTTGACTTCCACACAGGCCCAGCTGACAGCTATTTTAACGAAATACAATAAAACTAATAAAGATTTATGTGACAACTGTCAGTACTGAAGAGACTCCTTTTTCCTTCCTCCCACAAGAGATCCCTGGTAATACAGTGAATCCTCTCTGTATCGCGACTTCTCCTTCACAACCTTGCCCATTTGCGAAGCAATTTTTTCACAAATATGATTCTGCCGTGTGTGAGCTGAGCTGGCTGAGACATGTGCAGTTTGACTCTGCTCTGCCGAGGGGCGATGCCGCAGTGCCTGTGGGACGGGACTCACCCCGCCCTGCGGGGAGGTCCCTGAACGGGGAAACTGCTTCACAAAAGTGAGGCAAGCTGTGTGCTGGGAGGGGGCTTCTGGGGCCATCTGGGAGCGCTGCCCCTCTCTCACCAGACCAGTGGATGTTAAAGGGAAAGAAACTCCCATACCAACCTGACCCCTCCACCCCCCCACCCCCACGGTGGCTCGGACATGACGCGGGGCGGTGCGGGCACGGGGCGGCATGGCTCGGGCACGGTGCGGGGTGGCACGGGGCGGCTCGGGAACGGTGTTTAGAGACCTGCAACACCCTGACCCGCTTCTGTGTGCTCCGCTGAGACCCTGCGCAAGCACTGGGGCTGGGCCGAGCTGGCAGGGGGAGAGGCAGCGTGGAGTTTGCGCTGGGAACACACATGGTCAGAGCAGC
>WEKX01003524.1:34433-60227 GCA_013390025.1 Pitta sordida | reverse complement strand
GCCCAGGTGGCTAAGAGGGCCAATGGCATCCTGGCCTGTATCAGGAACAGTGTGGGCAGTCGGACTAGGGAAGTTATTCTTCCCCTATACTCAGCACTGGTCAGACCACATCTTGAGTACTGTGTGCAGTTCTGGGCTCTCCAGCTTAAGAAGGATGTTGAGCTGTTTGAGAGGGTCCAGAGAAGGGCAACAAGGATGGTGAAAGGCCTGGAGGACAAGCCCTATGGGGAGCAACTGCGGGAACTGGGGTTGTTCATCCTGGAGAAGAGGAGACTCAGAGGTGACTTAATTGCTGTTTACAACTACCCGAGGGAAGATTGCAGCCAGGTGGGTGTGAATGTCTTCTCTCAGGCTGACGACACCAGAAGAAGAGGACATGGCCTTAAGCTCCGCATGGGGAGGTTTAGACTGGATGTTAGGAAGACGTTTTTTCACAGAGAGAGTGATCTCTCATTGGAATGATCTACCCAGGGAAGTGGTGGAGTCACCATTCCTGGAGGTGTTTAAGAAAAGACTGGAGGAGGAGCTCAGTGACATGGTCTAGACAGTGAGAGGCTTGGATGGATGGAGCGTGGTGCCCATGGCTCCGGGGTTGTGGGTTGGATCCCTGGGTGGGCATTAGTTCGGGAGTTAGACTAGATGATCCTTGTGGGTCCTGTCCAACTTGCAATAACCTGTGAACCTGTGACTTGTTTAGCAGAGCTTGAACAGTCCTGCTCAGACAATTTTGGATATCATCTAGGCAGTTATATCATTAGAAAGAAAGTTATAAACCAGAAAATGCAAGACAAGTAATTCAGGGCAGTGGCAGAGGTTTAGACTGGAGACAAACTAGACAACAACAGGTAATCATTTTGCTCACTGTTTTGACTCTCTGAATCTCAATATTTTCTTTTGGTAAATGTGAGCTTGATGTACCTCTGCCCACCCCAAAGTCACTGCAGATGAGAAGCATCATTAGAGCAGTAAAGGGGCTGACAGGATGCTTCTATTAACTGTAGCAGCTCTCCCAGGTACCCATATTGGTCACTGCAACTCACATTCACCCTTTCTGTAATTGTGGCCACAGTGCAAGACGTTCTTTCATCTTGAAGACTAAAGCAAAATCGACAAGTGTGGCAAAAGTGAAGTTCAAGGGAAATTGTTACAAACTGGTTTTAGGTGCTTACTAAATATTTATACATCAGCTCTCAGACCATTGCAATTAATCTCTCGCCCTGAAGATAATTATGCCCTTTTTGCTGTAATATGTTCCCTTCTTTAAATTCACATTCTTTCCTTTCTCTGTGTGAGCCAAAAAATGTCATTTTCCATTGGAACCAGTGAATTAATTAAGCTGATGTCCATTCATTCATACTTTCTTCAGTCAGCCTGGGGAAGGTCATTTCCTAGGAGTTGTAGAGTCTCACAGGGCTTCTTTTGGAGCTTCATGCTTTAACACTTCACACTTTATGACACTGCATCCTTTTCCAGAGCTCTGTGCAAGTAGTCACCCTCCAAGTCAATAGCACAGTGCACCCCATCACTATAAAATTTGTCAGGAAAAATAGCTGAGTAAGGTATACTGGCTGCTGCCCATCAGCTGTGTTTATCTAGGCTGAGTTAATAAATATGACCGAGTCAAGATGGTGAGTCTACTGTCTGTGGCAGCTTGCCTGGAGCTTCTGGGCAAAGAGAGAGGCTCAGTGACACAGGAAGGTAACAGGCGAATGTTTGCTGTTGGTACACAACTGCTAAAATAACTTACGCAGATCACAGTGGGCTGAACAATCAGCAAGGCTGATAAGACGACCTAGGAAAAGGGCTGGCATCCTGGTATGACATCTGGAAAAACAGAGGTTTTTTTAATTTCTGTTTTCTTCAGGCTGCAGTTTAGGAAAAAAAATTCAAAGCAGTCTGATGGGGAAAACATTTTCTCTGTACAGGGTCTGTCCTCATAGTAAATATTAATCAATAGCCAAGGCTGTCTTTCCTCTCTGTCTGCGTTTTTCTCTCTCTTCATATCACCTACACTCTATTTTTCTCTATGTACATCTACATGTTGCTGAGGATCTTCCTTATCTACAGCATGCTTTTTCTCTCACCACATATCACAGCGTAATACAGAATGATGGGCTTACTGTATGCTGGACAACAGCACATAGATTGAGTTACCAGCTAAGGCTCTGGGCTGGAAGGTAAAAATATAGAGAAAAGAGAGAACTGGATATCTGACAGCCTCTGACTAGTAGTCCTCCTGAATCACTCATTACATCCTTGAAGTTTCTTGGATTTGTGCACCTGAGTACAGACTGAGTCAAGATGTTCTCTCTGTATCTGAGCTTCAAATTGGTTTAAACCTATTTTGAATTAGATCTTTAGCCACACTCTTCTCTTTGTCTAAGTAAGTTTATCTTTTCTCTGAAGTGAATTGGAGAACTATTAATTTTAAAGTATGTGAAAATGCACTTCATTTAACCTCACTGAAATTAATTTATAAAAACATCTGTAGAAGTCATAGTCATTTTGGCTTCCTGAAATATCACTGGACAGTTTCAGGTGATGTTCCTACTGAATTGCTAATGAAATCAGTGACTGATCACTTATTCATTTCATTTCCTTGAAGAGAATTGTGATGCTCTGGACTTCTGACAGGCATGCATTACTTCACAGAATCACAGAATATTCTGAGTTGGAAGGGACCCACAAGGATCTTCAAGTCCAGCTCTTAAGTGAACGCCCATACAGGGATTGAACTCATAACCTTGGTGTTATGAGCACCATGCTTTAACCATCTGAGCTAATCTTGGGGTCATCTTTTTTTCTGTTGTTTTTTAACCTAACTCCCCATCCCATCATCCCATTATCTAGACTATGTCCCAGACTGGGTACTCAAAAGCACTGTCAAGGAGGAATAATAATAATTTTTTAAATATATATTCATCAACAACAATGCGGATTCAGCTTCACAGTGAATACTCATATATGTAACATTCAAAAATCTATAGACTCTAAATGTAATTACTTCTTCACATCTATTGGACCACTCATGGCTTTGTAAATCTTTATCATTCTCTTTTTCCACCTATCTAGGGACATGAAGACACTTGACATTTTTAGGATATTATCAATGGTTATTTCATGGCAGAGTGGTATTAGTGCTGTTATGAGCCACAGCTCTGGACTTATCTGTAGTGTCTCTACAGCTCAAAACAGATTATGGTATCCAGAGAGCTGTGCCAAATTTTCACAACAGAAGATGTCATCCATGGTGTTCTGCAAGTATCGGTGCTCAGCACCTCCAGAAATGCTCTGGAAGGTGGCTTGGAAATGAAGTGCCAAAATTTGCTGACAAAAAGTTGCTTAAGGTGGCAAAGATGAGAGTGAACACTGAGGACCTGCAGAGCTCAGATTATCATGGTAGTCAACAGGAAGAGAGCATCCAAAAAGTTACTCAAATGTCAGATAATGTTGGATGCGCTTATGAGTTTATTACTTACCTTCTTTTATCACTGGGAGCCTTAAGCAGCCAGGTCCTGTCTCATTAATCCAAGCTATAGTAATGGTGTCTCATAGGTTTCATTTAATCTCATCTCATCATGCCACTTCCTCATCCAGGTAAACACAGGATTCTTTTTAATCTGTTAATCCAGAGATCAGGCTCTAGGGGCATAAGCAATGGATAGGAGTTTTATTAATTCCTTCTTTGGTCTTTCAGCACAATCAAGTGAATAGGGAGCCAGGCTCTTGTTCTCAGTGAAGTCAGTGCTTCTCTGCATGCCTGCGTAAACACCA
This sequence comes from Pitta sordida, assembly GCA_013390025.1. NCBI lineage: Eukaryota > Metazoa > Chordata > Aves > Passeriformes > Pittidae > Pitta > Pitta sordida. Next base: position 56,453 of record WEKX01003524.1, on the reverse strand, counting down.
ACAGTATTCAATTTTCCCCACATATTCCTCTGGAGGTTTCCCACATGCATTATAAAGTTAGTGCAATTGGTCTTTTAGTCTCTAGCTCTCCTGAGTTTCACAGCATGCAAGTGAAGAAGAATTGTTCCTGACCAATTTTAGGTAACAAAATATTTAGTAACATGGATGGGAGACTGTAGGTTAAAGCAGCTCATAAATTGGTTCTAATTTCTCCACCACTAATTCAGCCAAAAATTAGAATGTCTAACAGGACTGAGCTAGAGATCATGATCTGGTGAGCTACAGCAGACCATGAAAAAACTGCAAAATTTGTTCGTGGCTGGTTCAGAAGAGGTGAGGGGAACTTGATCTGTGGAAAACAAAATCACAAACAGTTCTTCTGTTATGTTGTGGTGTAACACAAAGAATGATTTGTCTGCTCAATAATGTAAGAAGAAGAAAAATTTTGTAGTCAGTTTATATAATTCATGCCATACAATTTTAAATGTACACTTGGATTTAAAGTGTGTTGGATTAGATTTTTCCAATATTAAGAGGTGCTTTGTTTAAACATAAAAAATAGATACTTTTGTGGTCAGAGAATGAATGTTACCTGATACTGCAGAGGGTTGTTTCAAAGTGTGTCCTGTGGGTGGAGAAGCATTGTCTCTAATTACTGGGAAAAAAACCCAGTAAATTAATTAGTGGTAATATGATGTTACTCGTGATTCTCTCCAGTGAATCTCAAATATTTTTAGAGATCACACTTGACATTCTACCCCAGTGTGGAAATATCTCTGGAAACATGACTGACAACAAATATCTCATGTCTTCCAGTTGACACCTCCAGGTAGCATCTGAAATATCAGACTTTTCAGTGGAAAAATTAGTGTGGTGTCCACCGAGATTTCTGTCTTTTCTTCTATGAAAATAACGCGTGTATGTCTCTTCTGCTGACAGCTTACCACTCACCAAGAACTACCTCCTCCCAGCAGCAGAAACCTGCCCAATTCTCCTCCATTCATGAGTCCTTCCTGTCCCAGCTGTGGAAAAACACCTGTTCCTTGGCCAAGAACATCCAGCTCTCTGGGGTTGTCCAGAGAGACCAGACTCCAGGGCTGGCTGTGAATGTAAGAAAAGGACCATCAACCGTACAATACCAATAGGCTTGGCCCACAGTCAAGCTACACAGGGCTCTCTACCAGTTCCTGAGGGATACGCCTATACTTGCATTTTGATTATCATTGAAATACAAAGCCTTATTATTACTTGCCTACCTTGGATCTCAGTACAAAGTCCGAGCTAGATGATTGATTTCAGAGAAATCTGGATCTGTGATAATAAGCTACAGGCAATATACAAAATGTTTATGTTCCACCAGAGAGTCCAAATTTGTGAAATAAATATTTGCATTCTCATATGTCTGTGGGATCCTGTCATAGAGAACACTATGTGCTAAAATGTGTTTCAGATCCACCCATGGCAGGACTTGGACGAACCTTCCATAGATTGTTTAACATGGGATTTTTTTCAAACTCTCTTCTCATTTTCTCTGCTTCTTTGGAAAAAAAAAAACAACCCAAAACTTCAGAATGTATTTTTGTTAACATATCGTCTACTATATATACTATAGATGCTATATCGAATAAAGTATAATGTATATCTTTGAAAGATTGGAATGCTATTGTGCTGAAATATATTCAGACACATCAGACAGGATCTAAAGCCAGAATGAATACAATTCAGCAAAATTTAGGAACTGAAGGGATGGAGGAAAAATAAATATTATAATATAGATAGGAATTTATATTCTAGATAATATAGATCTATATAAATAGCATGTCAACCAAGCATCTGCCCATTTTGATAGTTCTATATCATTAAGAAAATGTATCAATAGTGCTGTTTGGTTACATATGCAATCTCTAAAGTGTGGCATTAAAGGATATCAAAGAAGTACATGTCCCCCAGATTACCTTGTATTAAATGATCAGGTGTGTTCACTAGTAATAGCATTTTCAAAGCTAGAAAGCAAGTGTTCTTGCCAAAAAACTCTTGTATTATTACATTTTTTACTTTATCAAATTGAAGTTGCTTAGTATGAAATTTTGCTAAGGGAAGTTATTAAAAATAAATTCAGACTCTAGGAAATGTACAGAAGAGAAAACAATAACACTAGGAAATGTTGGTCCCAGCTTGAATTTTGTATGTACCTCCTCCCTTGAAAATATAATTTTCTATTTTGTCCTTCAGACAGCTATACTTTTTCTTTCTGCAGTGCATGAAAGCATCCTAAGAAATTTTTTCTTAACTAGGATAAACATTTTCTCACACACTTCTTCACACTCTTGCAATAAAAATGAGGTTTCATATTATTTGTTTAAAATATAACACTTATCATTTGTAACGGTAAGTAGTAAGATTAAAAATTATCTTTCTTTAAAGGTGAGAAATACTTGATTAATTAATTTTTCATCCTTTAAAAAATTTAATTCTAATACACTGGCTTGTTCCTGAATTAAGTCTATGTGTCCATATTGGTAAAATAATGTAATTTTTGTATGTTGTGGCTTTCGACTCCACAGTGTGTATGACTCTGTAGTGAAAACTAGGAGACAGATCTTCATATCACAAGGATTTTAAATATGACATCCTTTATATTTAGCTTATTTCCCTTATTTCTCTTTCTGTATCACAGAAAGAGGTAGGAGGAAACCTGGCAAATGATAACGTCATCGGACTGAAAACATTAAAAAGGGGTAGTAAGAAATCCAGCATCTAGTTCACTACATACTTAATGTTCAGCCCAGAGCAATGGACATTTAGGAAATAGTTGCAGAGCTCTGTCTTACGTGTTATTTGTTGGCCTGATTAGAGAACACTGTAGGTTTGTGTCCCCAGAGGCATCATGTTGGATCACCTGATAGAGAATCACAATTAGAAGACAGATCTGGTGTTTTGCCACAAGGAAATAAACATTCTGGGCTGGTAAAGGGAGTGGGATCATCTCCCAGGCTTGCCTATTAGCACAGGATAGCCCTTGTGTTGGGTAACAGGGAAGGCCTAAATACTGTCCCATCTCAAGTGCTTCTAGCCAGGCACAGCTGGCTCACTCACAGTCCTCACCAGGATCCCAGCATCCCCAACTCACAAATACTAAGTAATAGGGAATTAAGTTTTCAGCCATATTCTGGCAAAGAGAAAGCTGAAAATTTTTATTCCCCCTGTTTTCAGATCCCCTCTCTAAAATTACCTAATTCTTTAATTGTGTTAATGCTGCCTTAAGTGTGCTGCTTGCTGCCTTCTGAGGGTTGGGAAAGGAGGAAAAGTTAATATATATTCCACCACAGACACGAAAATTACTTGCTTTGGCTCTTCTTACAGTAATTTTTTTCTTCTCTCTCTGCTTCTGCACATTAGGATTTTGAGATGTGATGGTGTTTGAGTATTTCATATATGATGCCTTTTAACAAGAGTAACTAGATGGAATAATACTTCAGTCTCATTGACAGTGATGATGATCAAGACTTGCAAATCTCAGAGATGCTTTTGTAAACTTACTTGTCAAATTAGATTTGTGAATAAATTATCCCTCAAATTTTATTCCACATCTTTCATTATGTTTACATACATATATGCTAAACACATAATTTTAATTACTGAAATTAGTTTCAAACTCTACATGAGCATAATCTTTGAATATATTTGCAAAAACTACATATTCTTGAGCACTTAATTTAAATTTTTAATAATTATTTTACCATTTGAAATATGTTATTCTTGGTGGTTTATTACTATCTAGATTACCATTTTGCTGACTAAGTGAAAACAAGTCACAAGGAGAATAGGAAATCAAAACAAAAGATATAAGAAAATTCATAGCTAGTAACAAGGATATTTTGGAGTTCAATAAGCACAGCTTTTGCTACCTCATTTATGCTTGCCAGCGCCACATGCTGATTTGTCACAAGCAGTAATTCTGTCACACTAAGCTGTTCCACAGCTATGGTGTCAAACCTCTCTTTCAGAATCTCTTGAGTGAATTATGATGGTTTTATTATTTGTGAAAATTCTGGAAAATACCCGTCTTCCTTGGCATGAGCTTCTGACTCAGCCAGTATAAGCAATGAAAATAGCCATTTACATACTTTCCAAATGATATTCAGATCAGAAAAGCATGGAAATTCTTGCAACTTCTACCAGGAAACAGTGAAACCACAGCAAGACCTGACCTTGACTTGTGTGATCTGTGTTCTCTGCTGAGCTACATTCATATTTTCCATGTTTTCAGTAACAGACACATACTTCAAATGAATTTTTCTGCCCTGGCCCATGCCCTCTTCACACCCTGAAAAGAAAGATCCTGTGAAGGGCCAGGCTGTCATATGAATTCTGCCCAGGGGCTGAGCCAGGGAGAGGTGACTGTCCTGTGGCCATCAGCCAGCTGCTGACAGTTGCCTTCATCCAAATGTTGTAGAGAGAGAAATCCAGCTTCTTGAGTGAGCACGGAAGAAAGACAATGAGACCTTTCTCAGGCTTGATATTTTGTTATAGTATGAATAGGAACACAGACATTAGATTACATGATATTTCAGCTCACCTGTAGGTGCTTCCTTCAGCTGGGACCTCTGTGGGAGAGATGTGGACAGATTGGAGTGAGTTTAGTGGGAGCCTCTGATTGTTGGGAACAAAGCATTCTCCCCATGCAGGGAGGTGGAGAAATAGGGCTGGTTCAGCTTGGAAAGGGATTAGCACCTGTGAGCAGATGGTTGAGAAGAAGGCAGTGAGAGACTTCGGAGAGGCTGAGCAACAAAGGGCAGGAGTTGAAATAAGAGGTCCAGGCTGGGTGTAAGGAAAAGTTTTTTCATGCTGAGGATGATGGGATACCTCGGGCATTTGTCATACCTGAGTGGACAGAGCCCTGAGCATCCTAGCCTGAGCATACAACTGACCCTACTGTGAGCAGGAGGTTCGAATAGAGATATCCTGAGCTTCCCATTCAGCCTCTGGCTCAACCCTGTGATTCTAGTATAAATAATTACATAATAAAAGAGAATGGTTATTCAGAAATGACTGCATGTTCTAATGTGTATTTGACTTTTAAAATTATCAATCTACTCCTCTAGTCATTAGACTGAAAAACCCCCCTCTCTAAATAGTGAGTACTCTAATGTGCTTGAATAACTTTTTCTTTCTGTAAAAGAAATTACCAAAATTTACCATTGGAGGGAGATAGTGATGAATCTTTTGCTCTCAGATGATGTATAGCAGTACATGCAGAAGGGAAAGACAGGAGAAACAAATACTTCCAGGACAGGTGCTATACTTCATATATTTAAACTGATAGTAAGTTGTTGATTGCCTCTGCATTCAATACCATTGTAAACTCTAGGAATAGTTATTGCTCTGGAGGCAGGTTAAATAACTGATCACTGCCCTGGAGAGATTGTGACCTAAAGCTGCAGAGTTAAAACTTTTAAAAAGCACTTGGGCTGATGCAAATTAATGGGAATTAAACTCTTAGAAGTCTGCTCCCTCAGAATGGGAGTGTTTTCAGTGTTTTACTGCAGCTTTACTCTTTCAAATATCTTAACTCCACTGCCTGAAAAATAAGAATCCTACCCTCCTTTCACAATATACAGAGAGGCCTAAATCCTTACCAGCTGGATCCAAAAAAGGCAGTGTGGGTATAAATAAAGGAGAGAAAATATTATCTGAAATTCTACTTCTTCCCAATATTCAAACTGCAGGTAGCTGGAAAGGTTTTAATCAGAATTCACCACCCTGAGCTCTCTTCCATCCCTGTCTGCCTGTGCTAAGATAAATTAACACAGATTACAACTGTTGTGAGCTTTCCTCATAATATGCGGCCTAGTAGAAACAACCTCAATAATGTTGGGGCCTAGTAGAAACAGAATCAGAGAAAAGAACTATGTGAAATTTAATTCCTTTCCATTGACTTGAAGAACTGGATACAGGATTTCTTGCCTCCTGGATAACCATTAAACCACATGAGTATTAGATGGCAAAAAGCATTATTTTACATGGCAATACAGTACACACCCGCATATTTGCCGTCCGCATATCTGCAGTTTAAATTAATTGTGGATTCTTATTCAGCAAGTTATAGGTCCATGCGCATGCGCAGATAGTACTTCAAACTCAGTCAGCCCATGACTATGTAATGAGCTCATGAATATGTAGATTTGCCCCGCCCACCACCCCGCCCACTGGCGCTTGCATGCATCTTCCATTTTCACTGCTTAAGGGGAAAGAGAACTACCACCATCACTGTGAAGCCAGGAGCATTGCCAGGAGGGCAATGTGGAGGCAGAGGGGCCTTGCCAGTGTTTCCAGGCACAGAGGCATGGTGGTGGCACAGCAGGCGCCGCATCTGATGGCCAGGAGGTTGGGCAGGGACAGGAGATGGTGCATCTGACGACCAGAGGGTAACTGAGGGTGGCAGCCAGCGCATCTAACAACTAAAGGTTGGCAGGGGACAGGAACTGCTGCATCTGGCTACCTGTGGGTACAGGGTGATGTGAAGTTTAACACCAATGTGCTCCTGGGTGGGTGGGAGCAGAGCCACTGGCTCCACACTGCTGGCTTTGCACCACAGCTCATCTGTGGGCACAACGCTGCCCCTGCCACAAGCAAATAATGTACATTTATTAAAGAGAAATCAAAAGAGGGGAAAAGCCTCATCCTGGCACTGTGGCATTAATGGAAAAAACCCCAAACCAACACATCAGTGACATAGCCTAGTTTGTACCGGCGCCAGCGTCGCAGGCTGCTTACATCATACTCTGATCCCTAGTGCTGGCAGCAGAAGTGCCCACGCTGTCCAAAATAAAAATTCCTTCTAGACACCATCAGTATGTACTTTGTTTCTAATATGGTAGATGTTTGTTGCTGTGCCAGAAACACTTAAAACAATTGATACTGGACAGGGCTGGGGGATCTGTTCTAGGATGTGTGGGGTGGGCGGTGGGGGGAGGAGGTGCAGAAGGAAGGTAGGAGAGGGAAGCAGAGAAAGCTACAGGCAGGAGCTGCAGGGGGAGGGGAGGAGCAAGGCTGTGGGCACTCCTGGTGTGGGGGGCCTCTATCCTGCAATGCTGCTGGTGGCTCCTTCCACCCGTCCACCCCTGCACTGCACTTCTGCGAGAAGCAGCAGCAGGAGCAGGTCACGGAGAGCCACCAGCTCTTTCACCCAGCTCTTTCACCCCAAGGAGACACCATTGGCCCATGCTCTTGTGGACAGGCTCAACGGGAGGCATGAAGGCGGACCTTGGCAGCCTCCTGCGAGGGACGGAGCAGGCGGCAGCAAGTCAGGGAGAAGTGACAATGGTCAGCTTCCCTTGGCCTCCCCAAAGGCTGTAGTGTTGGTCTGGCTGTGCACAGCTCTTGGTCTACAGAGGGCCTTCTACCAAAAGCCCAAAAATCCTGGGGGGTGGGGAAGAGGAAGAAAATCAACAACCCCACCCCCCCCAAACCACCTCCCCTGACATCCCTGCTGCCAGGTTTATCCAGCTGGGTGGACTGGGGAGTTAACAATGCCTACGACATCCTGAAAGCCTTAATATCACCACGTTGTTGGTCTGCTCCCATTCCAGGGGGTTGGTTAGAAGGGGAAATTCCTCCCGTGCCAAGCCATTTTCCATTGCCCTTCCTTTCAAGGCTGGCAAAACGGCAGCATCACTCGACATCAAGGCAGGGGCAAACGGTAAAGCTGCAAACTGTGTCCACTTTGGGGGAAACTGAGTTCCGTGTAAAGGGAGGTCAGAGCCTCCAGCACTGCCAGGGTGGTAACCAGCACTATTTGAGCATGCACTGTGAAGGTGGCTATAGCCCTCACATCTGCAAACATGGCTAAGCGTCCCATTGCTAGGTGGCGAACCAGGAGTGCAACCTGTGCAGCTGCCCTGGCTCTGCACCCCTCCTCACTTTGACTGTGGTGCAGAGCCACAAATGAATATCTACACAACGAAAATTTATTAAAGAGAAATCAAAAGCGAGTAAAAGCCTCTGCTTAGGGCTTTGCATTCCTGGAAAAAGAAAACCCAAACTAAACATACGCCCCAAACAAATCAGCGGTGCCTGTGTTGCAGCCTTGCTTGCATCACAGCTCTCTCCCAAGCACTGACTGGGTGCACCGCAGCCTGTTTGACAGTGGTGACTGTCCAAGCCTGCGCAGCTGTAGCTCCTCTTGCACAGCGCCAGGGTACCCATGCCATTACCAAGGACTCCCTCAGGATTCTGCTCTGGAGCAGCATGGGACGGTGCCCTGGGGCCAGCTACCCTGTAGAGGTTTGCCAGAGCAGCGCAGTGCTCTGGCATGTTTGAACACGAGACTTATACCAGCACCCACAAACCCCTATAAGTCCCAGCATAGACATGGTAGGGAATGGACAATGGCAGAAGGTTCCACCTCCACTCGGCTCTGCTGGGGTGGCGTTCGCCAGCTTCAAGGCTTCTGGCAGCACTGGCTGCTGCAGGGTTTCTGTACTCAGAAACACAACTCCGGTCCAGGAGCTGGGAACCCATAGTTGTGAAGCGGCAAAAGGCATTTCCTCCACTTTAATGAGGCACTACAGGGTGCGCATCACTCCTAGGATCACCCTCTAGAGCTCATTAGTGGAAGGGGTGTGGCTACAGACAGGTCTAATTGGATATTCATGGATTTGTTATGTTCATGGATTTCACGAGTTGCGTGTTCTCCTCAGACTCTGTACCCCGCAAAAAGGAGAGGTTTTGCTGTACACCAGAGGTAAAACCTCCTTGCAACATAGTTAAGTGGTCAAGAACTACAGCAGGTGAGATACTTCCCTGGCCATGGGAACACCTAACCCAAGAGTGTGTAAAATTGCTCATTCCCTGTCTCTGTTCTAAGGAAAAAGGATTAATCACTATAGTTTATTATTCAAATCACTCAAGAGGGCTTCCGAGCAATCTACTGCCTGGAATTTATGATGTTCACCTCTAAATGCTAGGGACATGAAAAGGCCTTTCAGAAGATGGAATCGAGACTGATCCCCTCACATTGCAGTTCAGTTTTACTTGTACTTCAGTGGTAAAAAAAGGATGGAACTCGATATTATGTGAGGTAAAAAGATGGAAGAATTTCTACTGTAATGATCCCTCATTAGTAGAAGTGTTCCAAGAACATTTACCAGATCAGATTAGAGAAGCAGACGAATATTAGATTGAGATATGTTGCATAAGAGTATAGAAATCTGCCATAATAGTGGTGCTTGCAGTGTCTCAAAGCAGGTGAGTAAATACCAAGAGAGATAACGTTTAGAAATTAGACACTTTCAAAGCAATTAGGCTGAAGTTATATGCTGCAACCTACTGTAACCTGCTGTACCTGTGAACCCAATCTAAATGCTCACAGAATCAGAAATGGAATGATAACTTTTTAAGAAGATGTCAAGAGCCAGCTGATACAGTCATTAGCCAGATATGTATGCCTAGTGCATGTACATAAATATAAAGAAAAATTGGATGTTTTGCCTCACTCTGCAGATAACATCTTTTTGACATGTTAGGTCAGGGCTTATCATGACCAATGAGACCAATACGTCTCATCTGAGGGGATCACTTGCTGAATCAAGGTCAGACTTCAACCTAGCAAGTACTAATACATGTGTTTAACTCAATTCATGCTAATCCCACTAGTTGTTTGAAACAGACAACTTACAATTCAAACATGTACATAAAGATTTTCAGCATGGAGTCAAGCCATAATATATTTTAGTTTAAATTTATCCATAACTGACTTTCCATTCAGGCTTTAATTGTCTGATCTACTGTTGTCGAATTACATGGTATCACAGTATCACAGAATAGATAAGGCTGGAAAGGACCTTGAAGATCATCTAGTCCAACCTATAATCCAACTAACCTATCACCTACATCTAGATCGTATCACTCAGCACCTCATCCAGCCTCCCCTTGAACACATCTAGGGTTGGTGAGTCAACCACCTCTGTGGGCGACCCATTCCACATCCTGATCACTCTTTCAGTAAAAAACCTTTTCCTAATATCAAGTCTAAACTTTCCCTGCTGAAGCTTAAGATTATGATCTCTCGTCCTGTCCCCAGAGACCAAGGAGAAAAGCCCTGCCTGGCTACAACCTCCTTTTAGATAGTTACAGACAGCAATAAGGTCACCCCTGAGCTTCCTCTTTTCTAGGCTAAACGGACCCGGCTCCTTCAACCTCCCCTCATAGGGCTTATCTTCAACCCCCTTTACCATCCTAGTTGCCCTTCTCTGAACTTCTTCCAGCACCTCGACATCTTTCTTGAGCTGAGGGGCCCAGAACTGAACGCAATACTCGAGGTGTGGTCTAACCAGTGCTGAATACAGTGGAAGGATAACCTCTCTTGACCTACAAGCCACTCCATTCTTGATGCAGGCCAGGATGCCGTTGGCCCTTTTGGCTGCCTGGGCACACTGCTGGCTCATGTTGAGTTTGCTGTCCACTAATACCCCCAAATCTCTTTCCACCTCACCACTCTCCAAGCATTCTGTTCCCAGCCTATAGTTCTGCTTGGGGTTATTATGACCAAAATGCAGAACCCGACATTTAGACTTATTAAATTTCATTCTGTTGGAATCTGCCCATCTCTCCAGTCTGTCCAGGTCTCTCTGCAGGGCCTTCCTACCCTCTAACAGATCAACACGGGAATTGATTTGAGCCAGTTTGTTTGAAAAAGAAAACACTTAGAAGTGGGAAGACTTTTCATTCCAGCTCCTCATTCTCCATCTGAACTTCAGAGATTCAGCACAATCTGGCAGATTGGTTTCCAAACACAGACACTGGTAAGTGGAAAAGCCACTGTCCTCCTATTCATGTAACAACACCTCCTTTTCTAGCAAGGGAGAACACTGCCAAGTGTATGGTCAGAATCCTCAGCTAAGAAGAACTCACTTAATGATGCTCCAAAAGTGTCTGCTTTAAACATGGATCTGTGCAGTACCACAGCACAACATTATTGTGCTGAAACAGGGGACTGCAAGGGTGAGTCAACGTATGAGGAAGAGATGAGGGGGAAGGCTGACAAGAACATCATACCAATCTCATATACAGTAATCCATCGAATATCGCAGGGGGTCAGTTCCAGAAAGATGACTCAATAAGTGAAATCTGCAAAATAGGATTTGAGCCAATAGGTGGGCTCAATATAGGATCAGCCAACAGCATGCTGAGGTACAATCCCATGTCAGTAAAAAAAAGAGGACTGATCCTTAAGATTTTCTTTGTCATTGTCCCTCCATTGTTATCTCTTGAAACACCTGAATAACGTGTGGGAGGCCAGGGAGCAGCTTCTGCTGGTGGGGGACAGGGAGAGCCCATCCCCAGTGGTCAGGGAGCAGCTCCTGCCTCACAGAAAAAGAATCTGCAATGTATTGAAGCCACGAATGAAAAGTGCAACGTAGCGAGGATTTACTGTATTTCCAGTGGCAAGCAGTTCCTAAGATGACAGGTCCCTCATAACAGACATCACTTTTGTTGATTGATTGTTATATTTATATTTGTGTCTGTACAAGTGTGTGTATGTACATATGCTTAAACACACAATTTTTTATATGTGTATGTATACACATACATGTACAAAAAACTTGGTGAAAGGAAAACTTCCACTTGATAAGTGCAAAGAAACGTGCATTTCAGATAAAGAGGTTAAATTCTGAATTAAATGAAGGTATATTATGTTGAACAAAATTTCGGGTGAGACTTGAGTGACTGATACAACAAGTGGAGAGAGAACAACATTTTTGGGCATGGGGGATAGGAGAACCTGGTTAATATCAGGTCGCTATCTGTCTGGGCAAGGCATACAATGTCATAGTTCCTTCAGATTTCAGCCAGCACAGCTTTCCCCACAGGGCCTCTGTAGACAGCGTAAAGAAGGAAAGACTACTTACTGTTCCCTCATCTCTCCAGATGTTTTGAGGCACTGTCTGGTCTGAGTCTGGGGAAGTGATAGAAGCAGTTCACAGCTTCCTTTCCCAACTATTATACTCAGGTGCCTGATATATGAACTTTGTGCACAGCAGATCTGTTTCTTTACCACTGGCACCTCTAACATTTGGGAAAGAGATTACAAGAGGAGAGTTGGAAAATGAGATATTGTAATATTTAGAACTTGTTCTGTAAAAATTAACGTGCTATGGTATATTGTACCTAGTTTTGATGTAATTAAAAAGACTAAGTACATGCAGTACATGTAAAGAGTTTACTTTTTTAAAAAACATCTTTTTTCAATATTCTGTTATTCAAAGCTTCACCCTTCCCATTCCTTTTCAAGATCAAGAGACTCACTACACTGAAGCATACTCTGCTAACTACACAGCTGCAACACCAATTACACGCTGAGCTTGGACAAGATGACTGATGTGGCTAAACACAACTGGTGTCCATTACCAAGCACATTCAAATCTAGAAACCATGGAGTTTTGAGAGTAATTTCTCTGCCTCACTCTCACAGGTTCACAGGTTCACAGGTTATTCTGAGTTGGAAGGGACCCACAGGATCATCTAGTCCAACTCCCAAGCAAACGCCCACCTGGGGATCAGGCCCACAAAAAAGGAAGTCATGGACACCACACTCCATCCATCCAAGCCTCCCAACAACTAGATCATGTCACTAAGCTACTCATCGAGTCTTCTCTTAAACACCTCCAGGGATGGCGACTCCACCACCTCCCTGGGCAGACCATTCCACTGAGAGATCACTCTCTCTGTGAAAAACCGCTTCCTAACATCCAGTCTAAATCCTCCCCATGCGCAGCTTAAGGTCATGTCCTCTTGTTCTGGTGTCGTCAGCCTGAGAGAAGAGATTCACACCCACCTGGCGGCAACCTCCCCTCAGGTAGTTGTAAACAGCAATCAGGTCACCTCTGAGCCTCCTCTTCTCCAGGCTGAACAACCCCAGTTCCTGTAGGTGCTCCCCATAGGGCTTGTCCTCCAGNTTCCCCTGAAGCTTTTTATGGGAAACCATGTCAAAGGCTTTGCTAAGATCCAAGTACACAGCGTCCACGGCCTTTTTCTCATCAACCAAGTGAGTCACCATGTCATAAAAGGAGATTAGGTTGGTCAGGCAAGACCTGCCTCTCCTGAATCCATGCTGACTAGTTCTAATGTTGTGGTCATTTTGCAGGTGCTGTGTAGTAGCACACAGGACTATCTGTTCCATGACTTTTCCCAGGACTGAGGTCAGGCTAACTGGTCTGTAATTACTCGGATCATCTTTCCTGCCCTTCTTGTGGATGGGTGTCACATTAGCCAATTTCCAGTCTTCTGGTACATCATCGGTAAGCCAAGACTGTTGGTAAATTATGGAAAGTGGCTTAGCAAGTTCATCTGCTAGTTCTTTCATCACCCTCAGATGGATCCCATCTGGTCCCATGGACTTGTGAGGATCCAAGCCATTCATCAAGTCTCTGACTAACTCCTCCTGGACTACGGGGGAGTTATATTGCACCCCTACTCCTTCCGTCAGCCCACAAGTCCAGTTGTCCTGCTGGCAGTCTGTCTTACTGTTAAAAACAGAGGCAAAGAAGGTATTAAGTATTTCTGCCTTTTCCTCATCTCTACTTACTATATTCCCCTTTGCATCCAATATGGAGTGGAGGTTGTTGCAGCCTTTCTTTTTACTGTTAATGAAACTACTCTCATAAAACTTCTGTGCGTAGAGAACAAAACCACCATAAAACATTCCATCTCTGACAGTGGGGCAGTTTCACCTCTAAAGACACTGTAAAAATGCAGTAAAATTAATAAAGAATTGAAATGTCATTGCATTATTCAGAGATTGTAGTTGACTATTTAAAAAATTTATGACTGAATATAAAAGCTGTAAGATCTACCTAAATGTATCTGAAAGCAAGCAGCTGTTGAAGTGATTGACATAGCTTTTAGATATGGAAATTAGAGACTGACTTGAATTTGATGGGAACAACAGGTTTCTGTTCTGTAGAAAAGGAGTGATGTACCTAGAAGTAATTTAACCACAACTCTACTAAGTTAAAATCTTTCCATAGTCATCCAAGACACTATAATTGTTCTGCTTCAAGATGTAGTCTATTTGAGCATTCTTACAGCTTTTGTAGCATTTTAAAATGTGAGGCAATATTAAAAATTTTCCTTTCCGAATAGACTTAATTTTCATGCATTCAGTTACACAGATTGAAAGATTAACACAAGCGCACTTAAAAGCAGATTCCTTGGACATATAAATGGTTTTATATTCCCAGACTTTGGGTACTTTACAGTTGCCCTTGGAATGGCTAAGTCAACAGGATTCCCCGTGCTCATGAAATTCTATCTACAGTTATACCTCGTCCTTCAAGAGGAAAGGGACAGGCGACGGCCCTTGCAAAACCCTAAACTCGTAAAGAAGTGCAGGACATTAATATGCATGCAGGCCACATCCATTGCCCCACCCCCCAGAACGCCGGAGGGCTCCGGGCACTTTTTTGTTTCTCCTCTTGGATTCTNAGCAGCGGCAGTGCACATGTCTGAGCTGCAAAAATTCACAAATGGTGGAATCAAAACTGCGATAAATTCACATCGCAAATGCGCGGGGTCGTAATGCAGAGGTCACGATGCAGCGGGGATTCACGGTATTTCTTTTGGTGCATAAATAAGAATTCAGGGCTCAGACACATGATCTAATTATGTGGTTTAACAAGTTGACACTCATCTTATGATGTGTGATAAACTGTCCTTTCACTTAATACAGTCCAAGTTGTCCTCAGAACTCAGAATTAGTTCTGTCACTGATGTAAATGGCAAATCTCCTGTTGCCTTGAGTGGACTAAGTTCACTGCAAGCCTGAGATATTTTCCTCCAAACTGCATACACATTGGCATGCCCATATGTCATTTCTTCTGCTTCTCTCATCTCCTCTTTTGCAGCTAGAGTTTGCGCAAGTCTATGGATGCATGTTCTTTTCTGTCTGCAGCTGTGCTGTAAAAAAGATGAGTTCTCCAGGCTCCTCCACACTCTTCTACAGGAACTTATTATCCCCTCTGACCTTTCAGCCAGACTCTTCATGCGACTTCCCATAACTTGTTTCAGACAAAAAAAGCTACAAGTAACAGTGGGGTCTTCTTTGATTGTTAAAGTTGTCTTTTTGATACATGGGGACCACTGAGAGAAGATGATGGTTGTATGGAGATGAGCTGTGGTTTCTTTGACTTGTTCAACCAAAGAGGGTGCATATCCACACTCTATATGTAATGAATCTGCTGTTGTCAAGAATCCCTATGTTCTGGGGACATAGTGTCCGAAACAAAAATGTTTATATTGCCTAAGGAATTCCTGCAAACCAAATGAATGCATATTGACGAATATGCTAATACTGGCACATTTAGATTTGTAAAAATTAAGTAAAGAAAAGCTATTAAATAAATTGTTAATATTAAATAAAATCAAATTAAAGAAACCATGATTCCATTTGAGATGCTGAGGCTGAATAGATCAGGAATAGAAAAAGAAGGTATTGCTGTTAAGCAAGAGGTGGCTACCAGACAAACAGATGTATTTATCTTTGAGATATTTTTAAATGTTTGTGCTGTTTCATTTACACTTACACCACATCAGCATCAGTCATATTTCTCTTGGTTTCCAGTGTCTATTATTTTAAAATGTGTACATTTTTGGTAAATAGAAAGTAGACTTGTACTGACAGCTTTACCAGGCCAATGACTAATTTTACTTCTGGTTCCTTTCTGGATGACTTGTTGTGGTGGGTTTCAGTTTATACATACAGTAGTCAAGAGAATGTTTTCCATTTCATGCACAGTTTCTTCCTTCACTCCCCATTAACATGTGAGACAGACTTCTTGGAATTGCAAACTTGGTAAAATTCTTTGTACCAATAACTACCAGCACCAGGAAGCAGCTCATTCTAATTTGGAATTCATAGTGAGGCATGAAGCAGAAAGTCAACAGGCTACTTTGCACACCACAGCTTGGTAAGAATTAGACTCAAATGCAGAAAGCATCTGTCCACATGTAATATCTTTCCTCGGAAGGAGGGAAGGTACAAAGCACCAGGTTGTGCAGAGGGGTAAGGAGAAGATTTGATCCCTTCTGGGACCAGCAGGCAGGAGAGTGTCCCATCAGTAAAGCTGTTTTCTATGATTTTTTCCCATCTAATAGTAGCCATCAACAGAGGAAAGGCCAGAACCATGCAGGGTGGATAAGGAGTGGAAAAGAGAGGTTAATACCATAGATCACTGTAATTCATTATTATTTTATGGATCCATATTATAACATATGAATATATTGTATAAACATATATACCCTTTCCACACTTTGAAGCCAGGAATAATCTTAATCTAGAATCAGCATTCCTCTCTGGATGATAAATTGCGGTAATTAGAGGTCAGCTAAGACTCAAAAGTCAATGTAGAAACAGAGGAATGCGAATCAATTTAGCTGTTCTGGAGTAAGGAATGATGCAAAGAAAACTTGAAATGTGTTATTGCCCTGGATTGTCAAGATGAGTTAACATTACATAGTAGAGTAATCAAAACACAGAGGCAGTTTTTGTTGTTGTTCAGATTGAGTCATAATTATGTATGGTGCAGTTTCCAGTAAGAGGTTATCTTTCAGACAGCTTACTCATGGATTGCCATTAATTAAGGAATTTGGGGTTACTGTGAACAAAGAGAAACTGTAAGACAGTGTAACCGGAGTAATTTATGGCATGAGTTTAGTGGGGAAAACAATGACAGACTGTTGAAATAGTTAGTCCTGATAAAGAAAAAAAAAGGATCAAAATTAGTATTGGAAGTAATTTCTAAGTCAAAGGCTATAATCTCATTCCTGAAACTGATACAAAAAATATGATCCACTTACTTCTCATTCACCAGCTGAAGCAAGGCAAGCAATACTCTTTCCTAGCAGTGAAAAGTACAAAGGACCTAGCCCAGGCTACTGCTTATTTCCAAAGTCCTGCAATTGTCTTGAATCTTACTGCCACAAGGGTATAAAGATGTACCTGAGGCACTGTAGCTGAACTTTGTCTTCGTGTCAGTGAGGAGTTGGTCAGTGGGAGAAAAACTGTAGTATTTTGGGGTTTGAGCATTTATTTTGCTCTGAAAATAGCTCAGAGTGATGGTTTCTTTGTTTCTACTATATGACTTTTTTGGTTTTATTGTGGACTCATTAAGTTCCATTTTCTTTATCTGGGGAGAGGTTTAAACTAAAGCCATCTTAGCCTAAATTAATCAGCCTCACTGAGCTCACTAAAGAGTCACTGGGGAGAGGCAGAATACTCCAAAACTTGCTCTGCACAGGAAGTTGTCCTAAGGAGATTAACTTTTTTACATTAACAAATGCATAAAAAGATCTATTAGATTGAAGATATCCCAGGGAACATCCCTTCCTTCCCATTCCAAATCATGTTTTTTTTGGACCTAATTTGCTTTATTTTGTCTAATCCTGTTTTGAACCTGGAGGTTTCATCTGACTCCTTACCATAACTCCTGTGGCAGCATGTGTCAGGAGTGCATTTCCTGCTCTGTAAAGTGTCTTTTACTTGTTTTAAACTGAGTCCTGTTCTAAAGGTGGAGAATGTGGATGAACCTTCTCCACTTCTTTCTTCATGATACAAAGCTTATCCATACCATCACTCTTCCCCAGGGTGAGCTGTCCCAATCAGCTGTACCTCATAACCATCTTATCCCCTAAAATGACCTGCAAATATCCTCATCCAATCCCTTAGGGGGTTAACGTATGAAGTACAAAACTCTTAGATAGGATTAAGTAGAGATTTTGGAGAAAAAATCCTAACAGTTTGGAGACCAATTGGTACCTAAGGCTACTGTGCCTGGTTTGTACACTGAGATAGCTGAAAGTTACAGTGAAAAACCACTACATAGCTTACCACAGGAGTGCATAAATGCACATCTTGTTGCTCACTGGAGGTTCTGAAGTATTTTGTTTTGGAAGAATTTAGAACTGGTGATGAAATCATGTAGCTAATGACCATGACTCTTCATGGTATTACGTTTTTCCTTTTTCATGAAAAAATGAGCAATCTAACCAGCCAGCTGAAAACAGTCTTCCCCTGCACAGCTAAGTAAACCATCATTGTCAGCAATGTGGGTATATTCCAGTTTGTGCCGGGCTGTGTGTGCGCTCCCTGTTAAAGCATTTCCTTTAGCAAAACAAGTAAGCACCACAACGACAAATACTGCAACAATCAGTCAATTGATGAGCTGAAACACTTCTTTGTCATCATGAAGTGAATCTCTGCATTAAAAAAACCCCACAAACAAACCAGGGCTTGGAGTACTGTATCGCTTTTCCTGCATTGTATTTTTTCCATCGTCCAGATCTGACATGCATTGATTCTTAAAATTCAGAGACCTGAGAGATTATTATGGTAACTAAGTATAATACTGTGTTAAAATTTCCTCTCACTCACAGTCTTTCACACTACATGAATTGAACATGCCACTGGTTTGTCCTGGTAGAAGTATGGACCTATCTGAAGAAGGCAAACGGGGTACGGACTCTGCTGGTCCTAACACTTGACAGAATAGCAGCATCTCAAACAGAGCTGGCTGTCTTGGAATAAAACAGATATTTCAGGCCGTGAAATATTGCTGCATAGTTCCTATCACTCACTTTGAATTCATACTGAGAAGTGTCACAAAACACAAGGATATTTTGGCTCTCCTAAAAATATTATATACAGTAATACATAGTGTTTTTCCTAAGATAGTGCAGAAACACAAGCAAAAGTGGGTTTTCCTTCCCACCCTCCCCCCACCCCTCTCCACCTCTTAATTATCAGCAGTGACTGTGCGGTCATTTGGTCTTCTTCTGTCTAAAAAAATACAGTACATTCCTTATTTCCAGCCACCTTGACCACTAGCTGTTGTGTTTCCTACATCAGAGATGAGATCATTAATACTACCAGTAATGATGTCTACAGAAACTTCTCTTTTTGCCAGCTCATAGAACAGGTCTGGATGAACTAGGAAAAGGGTCCATTTAAACTCCTCATTGTTTAAATTGGCTATTAGAGATGTACTTTCATTGTAATTTCTTGGCTTCCTAATAATTACTCTGCTGAGCTCTCTTGGTTGGGGAAAAGCGCATGAAAGCAGAATTTTGAAGAAATTGTTGAAGAGGGAGGCAGTGACAGAGCTTGTACCAGAGAAAGAAGAATGGAAAATAGAAAAAATAAAATAGAAATATGAGAGAAGAGGAAGGTAGGTCTACAAACATAAGTCCAGTGGAACATGGTTAAGGTCAGATTATATTTCATCATGTCTTCAAGATATTCAAGAGATGCCTGAACATGTTCAAATACTGCTGAAATAAAAGGGAGTGATTAGGTCTTTATGTAATTTGAACGTTGGAAACTGGTTTTGCCACAAAGCTATACACCAATAATAAGTTTTTTCATATTTTACTGATGTTTATCCATAGGAAATAAAGAAACTTGAGAACACAGACAAAACTACCAATTTATAGATAGAACAAGAAACACCTAGCTCATTCTACTGTGCTGTGCAAGAGTTGTTTACTTTAAAATAAGGAATGATGTGGCCGTCTTTGAAAAGCAGCATTCAAGGCTGATATTTAACTCTTCTCCTCATGAGTGTCTGAAAGAGGTAATTCAGATTGTGGAACAAGAGAACTGGTTGAATCGCAAGAGGATGGCTCTTGGCTGTCTTCTTGGTAGTGGTCTACTGGACTTTGTGGGCATGATTCTTCAGAGAACCCACACTCCCTCAAAAAGAGCTTCTGCATTCTTGTGAGGCAAAAATAAAACAGGAGACAAAAGATGAATTATTCTTTTCCCAGCTGATGCCAGAGAGCAGAGCATCGCATACAGCGAACTTCTAAAAAGTAGAGTGCATAATGGGAGATATTATGATATTTTAATTATCCATGACCTTAGTCCTCCAGCTCAAAGAAGGATGAATGCACTTAGGAGTAACTGACAAGACTTCTGCTGCTGACAGCCGGTTGAAGGAGAGGATTGTCCTGCTTTACTCTGCACTGGTGAGCCCTCCTCAGGGTTTCCTCCTCAGGGAAGTAGTCACAGCACCAATTCTGACAGAGTTCATGAAGCGTTTGGACAATACTCTCAGACACACAGTGTGACACTTGCAGATAGTCCTGTGCAGGGCCAGGATTTGGCCAACGATCCTTGTGGGTCCCTTCTAATTTGGCATATTCTGTCATTCTGTGAGTGTGTCTTCAAGGAAGCTGCCAGACAGAGTGAGGGCCTGTTGCTGCCTGTGTCCAGCAGACTTGAAGAGGGTCTGTAAACAGCAGGACTAGACATGATGAGAAATTGTGTGAAGCAGACTGCAATACAGATTAGTTTCTGTTGCTGTTTTCATCCATATACTTCTTTATTTTCTGGTCAGTTAGCATAAAGACTGTGACATTCCTGAGGACATGGGGTGATGCTCTGGGAGTTGATACCGGTACTACTGATAAAGTGCACTGTGTTTGGGCACAATGCTCCGGAAGGACAGAAAGAAAGTAGGTGAAAAAATGGTTTTCGGAACTGAGCCTTCCCACTTTTATGTTGACCAGCACTTAACAGGCTGGCAAAGACTAGCTATAATCTATCCAGGAACCAAGTACTTCAACAGATTCAGTTGTAAGGTATGACTTACTATCCAAACACATGGGTGGCCTGAAACACTATTTTCCTTATACTCTTCTTATAAAATAAAGTATACAGCAGCAATAGTCAAGTGAATATTCTCAAAAGCTTTATTCTTTTGTTGTTTCGGCAATTCATTGACTTCTGATACTAATCTTACACATATCGTCATGAATGTAACCGGTATCATCCATACCTTGGAAGAACTGTGTGTTTTAAGGTCCCATTGACTGAAATCTTACAAGCTGTACTTATCCCAATGTACAGCATTGCTTCTGTGGATGCGTCTTTCATTCAGGGTCCAAAATACCACTCAAACTCTCACTCATAATGAATAATGTGGAGGGATTTTACAGTGGATAGTTTTAAAATCATGCTTATCAATGAAACATCTGTAACTTGTGCAGGTTTTAAAACATCAAAGTGCATAAGAAATACAACTTGGTAAAGTTTGGTATGAAATGTATATAGTAAAAGCTGAAATATACCAAACCAGAAATATTTCTGGGATAGTTGTTCTAGTAATTAGTTTTTTATTTGCAGATGTTGTTGTGGGTTTTCTGAGATACAAAGCAAGAGTTTGTCGGCTTTGTAGAAGGCTACAAATTCCAATTGATTACCAGAAGGAAATGATTCACAATCTGCAGCTGGATTGATGTTGATTAACAGAACATTATTGAATCGTCAGAGCCCATTACTATCCAAAGCTCAGTCAAAATTATTTCTCGACAGAAAACTGCTCTTTAGACACTAGGAAATTGTATTTGATGTAATAAGCAGAAAACCACATTACTCTATTTCTAGTAGTCATCAAATGCTCTGTTTTCTTAGCTTGAAAATAAACAAGCCTCAAAGAATTCAAAGTCTCATATATCTCACATACACTTTGGGGTGGGCTTTTTTTCAAAGCTGGATGAATTTTCAAATATTTTAAAAGTTGTGAAGTAACTTTCTGCTATGGTAAACAAGAATGAAAATTCTTTTATTTCATTGACTTTAAACAGTCTATCCCCAATTCATACTCACAGAATCAGAGAATCACAAAATCACAAAATATTCCGAGTTGGAAGGGACCTACAAGGACCATTGAGTCCAGCTCTCAAGTAAATGCCCACACAGGGATCAAATCCATAACCCTGGTGCCATGAGTACCATGTTTTATCCATCTGAGCCAATCTCAGGGTCATGTCATAATTTTAATTTTTTTTTTTTTTAATAACCAACTGCCCATCCCATCATCCCATTATCTAGACCATGTCACCGAGTTCCCCATCCAGTCTTTTCTTAAACACCTCCAGAGATGGCAACACCATCACCTCCCTGGGCACACCATTCCACTGAGGAATCACTCTCTCTGTGAAAAAGCTCTTCCTAACATCCAG
>WEKX01003524.1:4510-24464 GCA_013390025.1 Pitta sordida | reverse complement strand
GCTGGATTAAGAATTGGCTGGAGTTCAGAGAGTGGTGGTGAATGGTGCTGGATCCCGTTGGAGGCCAACCACTAATGGGGTCCCTCAGTGTTCAGTGTTGGGACCAGTTCAGTTCAA
Source organism: Pitta sordida (assembly GCA_013390025.1). Classification (NCBI taxonomy): domain Eukaryota; kingdom Metazoa; phylum Chordata; class Aves; order Passeriformes; family Pittidae; genus Pitta; species Pitta sordida. The sequence continues at coordinate 24,347 of WEKX01003524.1, read as the reverse complement.
CATATCAGAAAGGGACTTGGAAGTATGGGTTGATAGGAAACTTAACATGGCCCAACAGTGTGCCCAGGTGCCCAAGAACGTCAATGGATTTNAAAAAAATTAGAGATGCAAAATCTCAGTCTGAGCTTAAATTTGCTACCACTGTAAAAGATAATAAAAGGTGTTTTTATAGATATATTAATGGGGAAAAAAGGGACAAGGACGATTTCCATCTATTGGATGAGGAAGGAAATACAGTTACTGGAGATGAGGAAAATGTGCAGGTACTCAACACCTCCTTTGCCTCCGTTTTTTTTGCACCCCATCTACAGGACAAGTGGTGTCTTGATCTGGTAGACATGGACAGGGAATGGTTTAGCCCTCCTATCATCTAGGAGGAAGATGTTAGAGATCTACTCATCCACCTAGATCCTCATAAGTCTATGGGACCTGATGGGAACCATCCTAGGGTGTTGAGATAGCTGACAGATAAGTTCACTAAGCCTCTTTCAATCATTCCTCAGGGGTCTTGGCTTACTTGAGAGGTCCCAAAGGACTGAAGNGTCCAGAGAAGGGCAACGAGGATGATGAAGGGGCTGGAGCACAAACCCTATGAAGAGCAACTGAGAGAGCTGGAATTGTTTATCTTAGAGAAGAGGAGGCTCAGGGGAGACCTTATTGCTCTCTACAGCTGCCTGAAATAAGGTTGTAGCCAAGTGGGGGTCGGTCTCTTCTATCAGACAACCAGTGACAGAATGAGAGGACGCAATCTTAGGCTGCACCAGCGGAGGTTTAGACTGGGTATTAGGAAGAACTTTTTCACACAGAGAGTGATTTCCCATTGGAATGGGCTTTCCAGGGAGGTGGTGGAGTCACCCTCCCTGGATGTGTTTAAGNCAGCTGCCTGAAATAAGGTTGTAGCCAAGTGGGGGTCGGTCTCTTCTATCAGACAACCAGTGACAGAATGAGAGGACGCAATCTTAGGCTGCACCAGCGGAGGTTTAGACTGGGTATTAGGAAGAACTTTTTCACACAGAGAGTGATTTCCCATTGGAATGGGCTTTCCAGGGAGGTGGTGGAGTCACCCTCCCTGGATGTGTTTAAGAAAAGATTGGCTAAGGTGCTTAGTGCCATGATCTTGGTCGCTGTACGGGTATTAGATGGTGAGTTGGACTAGATGATCCTTGTGGGTCCCTTCCAACTCATAATTTTCTGTGATTCTGTGATTCTGTGATAAGGTAGTGTTAGGTAATAGGTTGGACTCGGTGATCTCAATGGCGTTTTCTAACCTTGTTAGTTCTGTGATTCTATGATTCTGTTATCCCAATGTCAATTTTATTTTAACTGGAAATTGCATACATTGAATGAGAAATATATGGAAAGAAAAGTAAGTGATTTAAGGTCTTAAGATTCATCCTGCCTAAGGAATGACAGCCACTCCTTTAGCGGTAGCTGTGGCACCTGATATCAATGTTCAATCCAAATATGTTCAAGACTAATATCCATGTTCTTGCCAGAAACACACACATGCCCATACATTTTTCTCCAGGCTGTGCATACCTAGGACAATTGAACCACAAGTTTCCTACACTCACTTGTCCCTGCCCTCCATGCAATTCAGTGCCCAGTACTTACTGCTTGGTATGGCATGGGACCCCTCACACGAAAGGTTCTGAGTGCAGAGTGGTACCTAAAGTCATTGTCACTGAGAGACAAAGAGGAAGTACAGCTAAATTCTCTCTATCTGAATGTTGAGAAAATAATGATTGCTTATTTAGTTAATTTAGAATCAATTAACATTTGATAATAGAGAAAGAGACATTGAGTAAGAGCTTTACTACAGTGTAGGTGAGTTTCCAGGTGAGACTGAAGGGAGCAATCAATCTCAGTCTTTTTGCTTCAGTCAGTCTTGAGATAGGGTTAAGAATAGAAATTCTGAGATCATGGTGACAAAGAGATTATTAGGAGTAAATATTTGGAAGCTGGGGGTGAAGACAATGACCTTTGTGATTTTCGTATGAGTATACTATTTCCTTTGAGCATCAAATGCCTTAGCTGATAGGTCTTAACTTGATGTAACTCTTATGCACTCTGATCTTACTGTAAAAGAAAAAAAAGTACCACTCACTTCAAGCTGCTAACAGTGAAATAAAAAAAAAATAAAAGTTCTGATCTTTGGATGAATATTGGTTCTTGATGCACCAATGATAAATGCTGGAATGAAATATAACATCGTAACAAAATAAAGGTTTCAGGATACTCAGCACTGTGTTGCTGTGCATGTCACATTTGATACAGTCGATGACCAAGTTGTTATTGCCCTTTTCTAGCTAAGGAAATGTAAATAAGTTTTCAATCATGGGGCATAGAAAGAAATTAAACTCTAATGTGCTCACTTGTAGGCTCTTTCTAGAGATGTAGATAATTCGAAATCACTTTGAACATCTGATGAATTTTTAAACATGAAGTTCTACACAAAGTATCTCAGTCTGGAAATCAGGCTACACAGTTTGATCCTAAAGTTCATCAGTCATGTCATTGTAGGTCCTGAAAAGTGCCATTAGAATCCAGCACTCACATTTGAAATCTGAGTCTGGGAGCAGAGAAGGGCAGGCAACAATGAGACTTTTAATCCTTGTGCCCACTTGCACAAACATTGCAGATGGTCTGAGCCTCTGCTCTCATACTGTGTACTTCTGTGAGTGTAAATCACATCAAAGAGATTCCTGGAAATCTGGTTCCCTGAGGGAGGCTGCAGCCTGCCCATGATTCCTGGGTGGTGGGACTCTGGGAAAGACAAAATGTTTTAATTATGTTGTGTTAGGATCCTCAGGGTGGACCCCAAGTTAAATACCTCCTTTTTCATGGAAAACACACTGAGATGTAACTGAATTGGCACACTCGCTCTGTGGACCAAGAGCTGTAATTTGATAGGAAACTCAGTTCATGGTATGATAACCCATGAACATCTGTGTCCCGTTGCAGGCAAACTGCTCAGCAAGGGAGAAACAGAACAGAACGTCCTGAAGGGTTCCTGACCTGCTGCCCAAATTATGAACAACAGACCTTTCAGACTGGACCTGGCCAGAATTTGGGCCCATTTTTTTGTGTCACAGTAATTTACTGTCAAGCCTGAATCCCCCAGACCAGGTTATTTCACCTGCAGGAACTTTCATTGGACACAGTCTGAACTTGGTGAACGGTGTTATTAAAAATAGTCTGGTGTTGCTGAAGTTGACTAAGAGCAACAGGTGCCTGTGAGTTTGCTTATGATCTGTTGGCTCACAATCAGCTGCTCTGTTTTTCACATGGAGACAAGTTCCCCAAACATACTGATGTCTGGGTCATACAATTTGATGGGATGCTTGCAGGTACAATGTACATACATCCTTTCAATTACCTTCTGATTGTACATCTGCATGAACATTTTACCTTGAAAATTAAAGTCCTTGGGAATTTTCCAAATTGTGGCCTGAGAACCCGAGCTCTTTTGAGTTTCATTAAAACAACTGTAAGAAAATGTGTGTTTTATTAACAACAAATAACTAGCAGTTCTGATTTGTGAAGTGGGGGTGGGAAGGTGTATTGGGTTTTTCTGTGGCTGGGTTTCTGGCAGCAAGGGTGTTATGGGGGAGACTTTTCTTCAAGAAGTTGTGGAAGCCTCCCTCATAGCTGGCAGAGCCAATGCCAGCCAGCTCCTGGCTGGACCCACCACTAGCCAAGGCCAAGCTGATCAGGAGAGATACAGACACCTCTGTGATAACACATTTAAGAAGGAATAAAAATTGATTGTGCAGATGAAATTCCAGCCAGATAAGAGCACAATGAGAACATGCAAAAAACTACAGAGATGCCAGGGCCAGTGGAGAAACAGGGGGATGAGATGCCTGAAGCCCATGGAGAAAACCATGGACACCCTGACCTCTGTGTCCCGTATGCAGTGCCAGTAAAGGGACATACAGGTGCCCATAACATCCCAATTAAAAGCAATGTTACCCACATCATGAGTGCAGATTCATAAAAGGGCCGACATTTCACAGGAAACATGACAAGATACTAGTTTGACTACAGAGGAAAAAGCCCTAATTGTTACTTAACTTAACTCAGGAGTTTCAGTTAATGAAGGAGCCAAGACAATTGTTTGTGGTTCTACTGTTGTTCCAAACATGAAAATATTTATTTCCTATAAGGCACATCATAAATTTCCTGGCAGAGTTGCTCTGGTATTGCTCCAAGTGTTTGTGAAATATGTCTGCCATCACAGGCTTCAGTAAACATTTTACAGAGGGTGGTGGTGTCAGGAGGAGTCTGGAATAACTTCCCTGGATAGTCACAGATCATTTACCACTGAAATATTGAACATAAAATATTGTCCTCCAGCAGTCACCCCACAGGAGAACTCATCTCTCCTCCTGAAGTTCTTGAGGAGATGTCTGATTCAAGGAGAAGAACTGAAAAGTATTCCTGGTTTCTGTAGATGTTCTGTACCTACTCAGTGGCTCAATATACTGTTCATTAGCAAGAAAATTCAGACAAAGTTAAAATTTACTGGTTTTTCTGGATAGATTTCTACCCTTCTTTTAGTTCAAGTTCGGTTGCCTGGAAATAAAGAAGGAAATTCTTAAATTCAGCTTCACAGGTCTTTATCACCTATGAAGAGGAAGGAAACTAAGAGGAAGCAACCAGTAATTGAACTCCACTTTCTCCTTTGCCATAGAGGATGTGACGTTGTTGGCCTCCTAAAGAAAATGGCTGTGTAAGAATGAACAACACGGTTAAACCAAACTGACATTCTGCAGGAAGTCCAATGTGCTCTTACTCCTGGTCTAATCAGATAATCTTTGGACAGGTAGTCTTCCAGCTTGTAGAGTATGATTTTTTTTTTTGTTGCTGGGTTTTAGTCTTACACAGTCAATGCTGATGTAATTTTTCCCTAAAATGTAGCAAAACTTCTAGCACATGAGAATGTCTGATAGGCTAGAAAACCATCCCTAATTAGAAGGTGTCTTGATAAAAAGCAGACAGAATTTTGCAGAGGTTTGTATAACTGGTATCTTTTCCTATCACACCAGGTGGTCGATGCTGAGGTAGATCATAATTCAGCCTACAACATGTTCTTCGTACAGTTTGCAGAGACAGAAACTATATAATTTTGTAACTTGGACTGTATTTACATAAATTTGCTCTCGCTTTATTTATTGACATTGAAATGATATGCTCCTTTTTCCTTGAAAATATTTCCGTGATCCTCCTTCCTGTTAAAATGATTCTGAAGCGCTGGGTGACATTTCTCCCTGGTGGATCTACTTTTACAGGGATCAGACTAGATGGGTACCAGCAAAGCAAATGTGGACAGCAGATAGAACGAGAGGGCACGGCCTCAAGCTACGCCAGGGGAGGTTTAATCTTAATGTTAGGAAGCAGTTTTTCACAGAGAGAGTGATTGCACATTGGAATGGACTGCCCAGGGAGGTGGTGGAGTCACCGTCCCTAGAGGTGTTTAAGAGAAGACTGGACGAGGAGCTTAGTGATATGGTCTAGCTGGGGGGTGTAGGGCTGGATGATCCTGGGTCCCTTCCGGCTCAGAGTGGCCTGCTAGACTGTGAGGGAACTAGGTTGGTGTTACCACTCTGGGATGTGCTTTCGGTCTCTGTATGGGTGCTAGATGGTGAGTTGGACTAGATGATCCTTGTGGGTCCCTTCCAACTCATAATATTCTGTGTGATTCTGTGTGATAGAGATAACCAGTGTAAGGTTTTTTTCTGACAGAGCCAAAGACTTTCTAGTGTGGCTATGTTTTGAACTCTGAATATTTGTTTCTCCCTTATTCTTAAACTACCATTCACTGAAGCATTGTGACACAGCGAAATTGTTTCTTACATGGAACAATGGATTAGCTTAAGTATTCTGCAGAACTGGAATTTGTTACATTTAGTACACATTAAATTATAACGTTTCCCATACTTTGTATGCATTTGCAATGTATGTATATACATTCCTGTAGCTTTATAAATATGTTCTGTGTGATAAAGAATTTCCAGGGAAAGCACTAATATTACTATTGAAAAGATCTTGGAAAGGATTAAGAATAATTTAATTGAGTTCAACTGAAAAATATTTGCTTGTGTTTTTATAAACTCTGTGGAGTCATAGGGAGTATTCTAGGCATGTCTGGTACGGAAAATACAGAGTGCTTTCACTGTATTATTTTTGCTACTTAGTGGTGAAAGGTGACATTAAAATGATTTAGTAAAATTTAGAACTTGCAGAATCTCAGTTAATGAGATCTCTGTTCATTATTCTTGGCCCAGGCTTGGTTTACTATGTGATGTGCTTCATATCATGAGACTATGATCTAATTATTGAAGTCACTGGGCATCCATTTCAGTTTGGCCTGATCTCTTGTTTTTTCAGGAAGATGAACTCTGAATTAATAGATCTTTCCTTAATCAGTTTTCTATTCCAGCCTTCACACCTATAGCAGAAGACTAGAGCTGTACCTAACCTAATATTCTAGTGAGCATTTCTTCTGCAATAGACTACTGTTATTTTTTATATTTTTGTACTTTCAAATGTAATTATTAATTAATATTAATAGCAACTAATTCTACAGATCCTGCAGTAAGCCTTACAAAATCTCTACCAGCCTTTTCCTTTTCCCTTTGAAGTCATACCACAACTTCAGAGAGAAGAAAAAACAGGATTTCATACATTTGGTATAGCTAATACCACAGCATGGGATCAGCACAAAAACTAGTGCAGATACATGGAATATACAGAGGAAGTCTCTTTCTATGAATATGCACTACTTCACTGATCTTCTAGCTATTAATTTCTACTTCTTTCAACTGTATTACATCTATGTATACTTTCTACTTCTCTCGTTTTTGAGATTATCTATCCAGTAGGCTTCTGTAGCGAGAAGTGAGCAAGGATATAAACAACCAACCAGGTATTAACTACTATGCTCTACTTTAAAAGATGTGAAGATAGTGCTGTAAATTGCAAAATTTTTATGTCCAGCTGCTTTATGAAAAAACAGATCCTCCCAAATATATTAAATTCTGTAATATTTTTACAAACTATTTCATTTATTACTGAAGGAACGTGATATTTTACTAGGATTTACTTAAAACAGCATTCTTTTTTGTTTTATTTAATGACAGCAGCTGGAATTAAGTAAGTAACAGCCCTCTATTATGCTTTTCAACAACTTTCTGATGGCTTTGAACCAAAGAGTTTTGAAAGTACACTGTATATTATACATATGCTTCTAGGAACGATTTTTCACTCCATGTTGTGCTGCACAGGTTCAAGGGAAGGTGGGACAAGAAGGAAAGCTGACATTGAGACCAAAGGAAGGTAAGACAGATCCTACGTACAAAATGGAACCATGCCTATGGTTAATCTATATAGTTTTTCTAAAAGGTACGATGAACTTTGCAATTTTATCCAAACTCAGACATGCTACTGAGCCCAGCACCTGTCCTGGGGAGTGGAAAGAATTAGGGTAGTATGGCATGACATAACAGGGCATGGCATGGTCAGTACAATGCAGCGTTTTACCATCCTCTAGGACTTAAATCCATGATAGTAAATCTTCTACAGGTTAAGCCCTACTTTCTGGACACTTAATGTCAAATATAACAAGAGCTGGGTATTGAAAATAAATAAATAGCATCTGTATGTTTCAGTAAAAATGTGTTCAACTGAGAATAATGTAATAGTACATAGTTTTAATTCAAATCAGCTCTAGTTAATCTGCAGTGGCTACACTGAGTGGGTGAAAAGTATCTAATTAGGCATCTAAAAGATAATGCAGGACTATTCTAATGTACCTAATGAAAATGTGTAGAGAATATAGGAATGTGATTTTCCCCCATTCCTTGTTCTAGGGATTTAGAAGGTGAGGAAAAGAGGTTTTATTTTTACCATCAGCACCCCTCAAAAAGTGGGATTTCTTAAAATAGGAAATCTGAAATCAGTTTACCGAAGAGTGAGAAAATGGTCTCCCCTGAATTTGTTTAGTTTAATTTATACATTCCATGACAGGAAGAGAGTTGTCACACCTGGCAAAATGCCAAGGCAGCTGCCTACCTTGTGTGAGTCAGTACCATGCAGATATGTATTGCTTTGAGTGACATATGTCACTAAGCTTGTACATGACTCTAGAGCTCTTCTGAGAAAGCAACTGCTTTTCAGATAAAATAATTGAAAGACCATATGCTTGTTCAATTTCTCCTCCAAAGACAGAATATTTTCAAAACTTGGATATGTTCTTCTTGCTTTTCTCAGTATCCCAGAAAATCATAAGCAGTTCCCAGACAAGAACTCAAAACAGATCTCTCCTTGGAAAAAGAAAATCAAATTAGAAGGCTCATATAAACCTCAGGCAAACTATATCATTGGTGCACAAAAACACATTAAGATCTCATTAATATCTTGTGAACACCATAAAAATCACATCAAACATGTACAAAGAAGGAGAGATGTCAGACAAGGGGCAGGGGAGTTTTGATCCACAGTTATATGATGTCCATGTAGACATCCAGAGCTCAATAGTGAAACAGAGAAGCTTAGTCATGCAAAGTATATTCTTATGAATTCATTTAAGCAAAGGTTTTAAAACTCCCCCTAGCATATTTATTTTTCTTACTGTGTGGAATAGCTTTTATTGGCTTCTGATAAGGAAAGTATGGATTTTATATTATTTTTACCAAAACCCAATGGAGAAGATGTTTAATTTTTAAGCACATTTACTACTGAGAGATAATTTATGAAAGAACCTAAATGGATTACTCACATGCATGCTTGTTATCTGTAAGGTAGTGTTATCTGTGCTTCAGCTGCTGAGGTTTAAAACCATAAGGCCTATGAAATGCCTGAGACTAGAGTCTAAAGCTCTTTAGTAGAGAAAAAAGCAGTTTTAATTCAATATCAAGTATGATTCTCACTTTAGGGAGCTAACAGTTTTCTGTGCTTCTAACACAAATACCATTAACCATCCCCACCCTATTGAAATCTAGTAGGGTGCCGGTAGTTGTAATACAGCAGAATTTACCTTGGCGTTTCTTACATGGTATTCAGGGAAAAGCATATTAACAGCTGGTGTGTTGAAAGCCCTGCTTCAGCTATTGCTGTCTTGTTTCCTTGTGTGCTATTGTCTGCCCATTTCCTTGGAATATAAACAGGAGCACGGGCATTCTTTTCAATCTCTTTTTGCATAGCACTTACCACATGGACACAGCACTCCAGGCAAATAAACATTTTTATTATTTTTATTGTTTCCCATTTTTCTTGTTAGTACTTATTAAAACAACTTTTATAGAGTAGAAATGGCTACATTTTCAGTTGTCCCTATACAAAAATGTCTGGCGGGCAAATGTCTCATCTATCCCATGGAGAGATCCCCTATGTGACTGCCATGATAGTCCATTACCAATTAGAGAAATGTCTGATCTAATTGCTAAAAACTAAAGGCTCCTCTGATGTTGTACTTCTCAGTTTGATTGGTGACCTATCATATCTTAGTTTTGTCATTAAATTATTTATTCATATGTTCTTAGAGATGCTTGGAAATCTCTTCCTGCATATGTGTGACTGCATTTTCTATCTTTCTCCTCTCATTTAACAAATATAGAAGCATTACAAATGTTATATAAAATGCATATAAACATTGTCCTACTTTATGAGCAGTTGGCCATTAATGTGGGGAAACTAAATCGTGATAAAGTGAGCTTAGCAGTCTTAAGCATGAGCTGAGACCCTGGAAACCATCACCCCTGAGTTTGCAAGTTGAGGAGCTCTGGAGGCTTTTTGCTTGACAAACCATATAGATGGAATAGGGCTATTTCTCTTGTCCTCAGCACCTGAGTAATATTACTTTGACACAATACTGTGGCATTGTATGTGCATTTTGTCAGTGTTGAATAGAAACAATGAGAAGCTGAGACGGCAACTGAAGAGCAGATAAGATGGATGAGATGTAATCCAGGGCAAAAGGGCAGCTACAGCAGGAAGGGAAGGTGTGGGTAAGGGAAAGAATTGCTCCTTCTCACTGGGCTTAAAATTCCAGCTTGGTTTTAGCAACCACAAGGATTTACTGCCCTTTCAATTGATGGGATGAAACCCAGTGGGTGTCCTCTGGTGACCCATTTTTGGGTCATGCCCCAACGCTTGTAAGATGTTGGTCTGACAGAACTCAGCAATAGGAAGTTTATTCTGATGTGGTTTTTCACTGGTTTAGGAGATGTTTTGGAGGGAGGTTTGATGTAGGTCGTGGAGCACTGATGTGGTCTCTCTGTGTTTTTCCATCTGTTTTTGTTCAGGGAGGGACCTAGCTTGAGTTCCTTTCACCACATGTCTAGTTCCTCATTGCACAGATTTTTGCATGATCCCCCTGCATTTTAGGAATGCCTAAAAGCCAGACTTGACAAAGTGTAGGAAGCGTCTGATCCTGAAGGGCTGCTAGAAAAATCTCATCCAAGACTGCATGCCACCTCCACCAGCATTGGCACATCAGCAGCTAGATTTCAGGTGGTGGTGTGTAACCAATCTTTTCCTTGAGTTTTCGAAAATGCTTAAGCACTTTACCTGTTTCGTTATATTTGAAATCTCTATTGATTTCCCTCTGGGAACCACTGAATTGAGATTCAGTGCATCACAGCCAGGACTCTGTTCCTTTATCTTCGAGCAGGTGTAGCCGGACAACTGGATGTCAGGAGATCAGAAGCACATACCTGACATTTTCTTTTGGAAAAGCTGGACACTTTCTGACAGCGGAATGACTTCCTCAACAGGAATTAGGAGGAGCACTGAAAGCAATCTGTGTGGGTCCTCTGAATACCTGCAAATTCATTTTTTTCCTGTAACTGAATAAAGAAGATGAGCTTCTCAGGTCAGTTTGCCCAGTCCCTTTTGAAAATCTAATCTTAGTTCATTAAGGGACAATTGAATTTTCTATTTCCTTCAGTCTAAGTTTCACTGACCTCTGCAGAAGAAATATTATTAAAGGATTTATTTTTAATTTTTCTCCAAGTTTTTCCTCCTCTATTTGTGTTCCTGAATGAAAAAACAGTCTATCCTAACTTTGAAAATTTTGTGTTTGTGTGAGATACAGCACAAAAGCCACTTCTGGTATACTGATAGGAAACCCATTTGTTTCATTCACTTTATCGACGAAGTCTGCAGAGTTCTGTGTCCTGTACTAACAAACTAGGTTTGTGTTTACCGCTCTGGGATGTGTGTTCGGTCTCTGTACGGGTGTTAGATGGTGAGTTGGACTAGATGATCCTTGTGGGTCCCTTCCAACTCATAATATTCTGTGAATCTGTGAATCTGTGAAACACGAGACAAAAAATAAAATTACAAAGTACAGACAGTAAGCCTTTCTTAACATCTTGGTCAGCAGCTGCTATCCTCAGAGTGAGTTTGTGAAACTGAGAGAGCAGTTATACAGGGTACTATGTAGTAGCAGAACGAAAGGATGAAGTAACTAAGATAATTAAGATATCCCATTTCCTTGGTGGATGACTCAAGAACTCATGACTCCTGCTTTCTGTGATGGACAAAACAACATGTACTGACTTTTCCTGAAGCCATGTGTAGGCACACACAGTAAAATAGTGGAATTCTTATGTATGTTTTCTATTTCCACTTGAACCTGTGTATACAATCACACTGCCTACTGTTCCATAGACCAAGAACGGACCTATGGCTAACACTGGCTGTCTTAGATTACCCATAGATTGACTGGTAGCAGAGCAAAGAAGTGGAGAGGAAAAACAAAATATCTAGTGATAGCCTGCTACACAGATCAGAAATTCACATGATAATTTTGGTGACATTTTGGTGGCAAGTAAAAACAATTGCACCAAGAAAAAACATTAGCAGATAGACAGAGGCTTCCTTTTCCAGGGTCTAGACAGCTTAAAACTATGTTGGAGTTTTACTACAGATCATTGTGTTTGGGGGTGAAGGGCTGAAGGAGTTCTTTGATTTATCTGGATAAAAAGCATCAAATGCTGTGCCAATGAGAACATATATTTTAGCATAGATGGCATAAACTTAAGACTAACTTTATTGTTTCTGTACTGTGCACTTTATTTTCTCTACTAGAAATTACTAAAATCATGCAACACAGTAAATTAAGAAAAATCCCTAAATACTGAAATAATCCAAGAAAATCTTGGGCATTCTGGCAGGGTTGCCCAGAAGGATCTTGGCCCATTTGTGGCGTTACCAGTCTTAAAGACCTGTAGACTTGCATCCAAAAGGAAAAGATTTAGCATGAGAGCCCTGAAGTCTTTCAGGTAGCTACAGTTGAAAAGCATCAAAGGGACAATGATTGTTTCCTGAGTCAAAACGAGTTGTGCTAAGCTATACTTTCTTGGATATTGTTGTTGTACACTGACACAATATCAGTAAGCAGAAAGTGGTACTCAGAAACCATTCACCTGGATGCAGAATCAGTGCAATATGTGACAGGAAAGAGTGACTTGGCAATCAGACTCAAGCCGTGTTTCAAGAGCAAAACTGAGACCAAATATGTTTCCAAATGATGACTCTATAGAGACATTTTTTTTTTAAACAAAGGATATGTTTGAACAAATAACTTTCCGCTGATCCTTCTTTTGTTACACATGGATGATGTTTAAAAATGACTCTAAAATAACCCCAAAATATATTCACAAAAACAAGCTGAGAAAAAATTATTCTCATGTTTTTTAACCACTAATTAGAATGATACTCATCATGATAAACAGTGTCATTTCTACTATAGGTAGTATACAGTACCAAGGTCAAAAATTCCACAAACTATTTCTGAGAGAGGTAGGAAACTTGATTTAACCAAATTATCCCTTCCCAACTCAGTTATTTTCTACATAAGTCAGGGACAGAAACCCGTCAAGGGACGATTTATATTCAAAGGTATCGTTTTTCATTCAAGAGATACCTGACCACAAACTGTCACAGGGACGCAGATTTTTCTGAGAAAATAACTCTATTTTCTTCCTCTGTATTTGTACTTTTTTCTACCAGTGATAGAACGAGAGGACACAGGCTTAAACTGCGTCAGGGGAGATTTAGACTGGACATTAGGAGAAACTTTTTCACAGAGAGGGTGATCTCTTACTGGAATGGGCTGCCCAAGGAGGTGGTGGAGTCACTGTCCCTAGAGGTCTTTAAGAAAAGGTTGGATGATGTACTTGGTAGCACGACCTAGATATTAGGGTAGTGTGTTATTGGTAGGATGATGTGTTGGTAGCAGGATGACAACAGGTTAGGTAACAGGTTAGGTAACGTGTGATAGGTGATAGGTTGGACTCAATGATTTCTATGGTCTTTTCCAACCTTATTAATTCTGTGATTCTGTGATTCTGTGATTTATCTGCATTGATAACTCTTGAAGAAGGACACCTGCTATATGGAACTTTGGTCTGACTCGTACATGTTCTGTCCTAGATCTGGTACAAGAAGTGCAGTAGTGAGATGCATGATGCAAAACATTGCTGCTTTAGTTTTCTAACCTCAGAGAATACAATTTTTGTCACAGCTACATACATTAGAAAACTGGGTCAAAATACAGTTGATAGGCCAGAAGAAATGGTCAAATGATGCCTCCTTAAAAATAGATGTTCACAATTAGCCTGAGCAAGGAGTCTCTCAATTTTTAAAACTGATCAAAATCAGATATCATTATTAGATACATAGTAATATCATTAAATATATGGTATGTCCTGCCAGCATCTGACAACAGAAAGGGCATGCAGAGTCGCCCTATATTTTGGACTGGGGCTCTATCATGTGAAAAGAGCATGTAAAAGGAAAGTTTAGCATTTTGTATTGTGACAGTTTCATCTTTGTTACTATATAATCGTCATCTACTTTATGAGCATTTTTAACCTATGAGAGAAAGGGTTTTGGTAGCAAACTTTCCTTCTTAAAGGAACCCCAGCTACTGTTATGTTTCCCCAAGTAGCTATAAAGTTCAAATACACCTGGTGAAGGCGTGTTTTAGAAACTACACATTGTCTTGTCATTATTTATATTCTCTTTATACTCCAGCAGCATGCAAGGGTCTCAGTCATATGCAGTGATCTACAGACCACCTGTGGAGTAGAAACATAACAAACATTGAAACTGCCCTTCCTTGAAAAACTATCGTCATTTCTTGTGGGATTCTCTTGGACAAAAGTAGAAAGAAATGAGAGTGTGAAAACAGGTACATCAACTGTATACAGTGAACAGTTGTATGATTATAAACTTGCACTGTATTAAAGTGTACAACCCTCAAATGTGCATTTGAAATGATTACAACTCCCCTGCCAACACTACCTTTACAAAAAGTTTTTCTCAAATTTTCTTCCTTCTTGAAGAAGATATCTAGCTTTTTCTTCCCCATTCCCCACCCCCCAATATTTCATAAATCTTGAGCAAGTAGCACTGATAGAACATTGCAGAGAAGGTAAAAATGGGGAAGGAGCACGAAGCTGAATATAGAAGAAAATGGGGGGAAAATGTGGTGAACTGAGGTGAGGAGAGCAGACATTATCTGAGAACTTCAGCAAAAATATTTCCTAGCCACAGTGGGAGAGCTCCAAGAGCCTCATAGAGGGCTGGGAGCTTTGCATGTTTGACAGATGTTGCAGGCAAGACGTATTTTCACTTCAAAAAGAGGTGCTAAATCCCATAGGTTTAAACAATGCTGAACTGCACATGCGAGTAGACTACCTAAATTTCAGGGCAGTGGAAAAGCCAAGTGAAATATGGAACAGATGGTCTTGTGTGCCATTACACAGCAACTGCAGAACAACCACGACAATGGATCTAGTCAGCATGGATTTCGGAAAGGCAGGTCCTGCCTGACTAACCTGATCTCCTTTTATGATCCAGTGACTCGACTGGTCGACGACAAAAAGGCTGTGGATGTTGTGTACTTGGACCTTAGCAAAGCCTTTGACACGGTTTCCCACAATAAGCTACAGGAGAAACTTGTAAAGCACGGGCTGGAAAGGAACATTTTATGCTGGGTCACAAACTGGTTGGAAGGGCGAGCTCAGAGGGTGGTGGTGAATGGTGCAACATCAGNAAGAAGATATCTAGCTTTTTCTTCCCCATTCCCCACCCCCCAATATTTCATAAATCTTGAGCAAGTAGCACTGATAGAACATTGCAGAGAAGGTAAAAACGGGGAAGGAGCACGAAGCTGAATATAGAAGAAAATGGGGGGAAAATGTGGTGAACTGAGGTGAGGAGAGCAGACATTATCTGAGAACTTCAGCAAAAATATTTCCTAGCCACAGTGGGAGAGCTCCAAGAGCCTCATAGAGGGCTGGGAGCTTTGCATGTTTGACAGATGTTGCAGGCAAGACGTATTTTCACTTCAAAAAGAGGTGCTAAATCCCATAGGTTTAAACAATGCTGAACTGCACATGCGAGTAGACTACCTAAATTTCAGGGCAGTGGAAAAGCCAAGTGAAATATCAGGGAGTCTGTACCTTTTTAGGAAAAGCTTTTAGAATTTAATGAAGTACTACAAGAATGATATAGGGATTTCCATAATTTACAATTAAATCCTGGAAGAATACTTTGAATATCTGGTAGAGATTATATTATTTTCATCTACATACATTCTGAAGTTTTTTAAGCTCAGAAACAGGGAGGATCAGGCAAAATCTCCATGACAGACAATGCAGCAATTCAACCCCTATGGCCATTTCCAGGCTGCCATTGTGTGCACTCTGTTGTTATATATTTCTATCAATTTGATGAGGTCGCTAGAGGCAAATATACAATATCTTGACCATGTTTCTGCTGCCTCCATCTGCACTTATTGGGTAAACCAAATTTAGGCTAATAAGAATACAATTAACAACATCTGAGGTACTATTCTAGCTAGGATTTGATTATGACTGATTATGTTGCACACGTCAACATCACTGCTAATCTTTGGCATGAGGAACTGATTAAAAGGGATTTTTTCCTTTTTTTTTTACATCAATTATATTTTGCTTTACAAACTACCCACAAACAGTCTGTTGGCATCACAAAAGGTTTCCTAATCTTTGATGGAGACTGTGAAGCAAACATTTTGAGTGTAAAGTTGCCAGCAGCTTTCCTAAGGATGATGACATACAGAGAGTTATGTGCAATCTTCTTTTCCAGTTTGTAATGCCCTGAAAGAACACTCACCCATATGCTCTTTGCACTTTTCTGTAAAGATGATCATAGTAGTCATAGTCCCAAAGATACTGAATTTATTTCAAAGGCATACAGGAAACTTTGCAACTCCAGTGATGCTGCTTGTTTTCCAAATGGACTGTCATAAGGGACATGCAGAATTGTTAAAAGGCACTCTTACAGCCACCATTTTACAGCTCAGAGGTGGAGCCTGGCCCAAGAATGAGGGATAGTTTTGAAAACCAGCATTCCACTCACTTTACATAGATTTAGCATTGGTAGTTGGAAAATACTATTCTGCCTTTGGGAATAGGCATTTGTACTCTTTTTGCATAATGGAGAAGAGAGTATAAATGATCTGAACCACACAGAGAGAAAGAGTATGAATGAAAATTGTGATGCCTTGTTGCTCTGGGAACACAGTGGTGTCCCAGGGGCCCAGGCACAGTTCCAGATAGGTCCTGTCATATTTTGGTGGATTCTTGATACTAATAAGGACCTATTCTGAAGTGAAAAATGTAAGTGAAATTTGTTGGGTTTGCTCCTATCTTTGAGGGGCTTTACCACCTTTATAGGCTTCTTTTGCTTCTTTTTGTCTAAGCCACCTCCTGTAGTGTGAATAAATTGTTGACAAAACTGTTGCAGACTTGTTTGGGAGATTCCCTGCCACACCATGTGGTGAGTCCAATATTTACATTATGGCAAGTATATTTTTCACTGCATCAAATGGTCCCCACTGAGCTACAGAGTTCGCCTGAATATAAGTTTGAATATGGTAATACATAGGCACATTAATTTCTAATTTCATTTTTCAGGGAACATTTTTCAGTTTCTCAAGTTCCAATATGCTAGAATTCATTGAACATCTCTTCTTTGAAGAGAATGTTGGCTTGATGCTCACCTCAGTTTTGCACAATTACCTTTCTTTTGCCAGGTTTTTGTGGGGTTCACGAAATTCCTTTATATTTAAGAGAAGGATGTCTTTGGACAAAGATCTATTTTTCTTTATCACCTTCAAAAGGTGGCTAAGTAGTCTCCTCCCTGTCTGAAACCATACCAGAGTTTTCAAAAGGCAATGATTTAGGTTAGTGACAAAGGCAAAGGGTATTATGTGTTATGACTGAATGGGCTGTCCATCTGAAAAATAAGGATACAAGTCTCTTAAAACTTTTGTCTAATGAAGATAGAAAACATCATTATCAATAACATGGGATGTTATTTAGAAGCTTTGATTAAATCCTGATATGGCCCAGGCAGTTGACNGAGAGAGAGAACTTTATGGAAGGGCAGAGAGATGGTTCCTACCCTGGATCTGTTCAGAAATACCAACCTGCCTGGTTTACCCCTACCCTATGTTCCCCCTTTTTCTCCTGGTGGAAAAGGGAATATTACATCTATTGTAAGAGAAGGAGGAGTGGGGGGAGAAAGGTTGCCTTCTAAATGATGCTTCCCTTGCAGTTCTGAGCTTGTTAGTTAGAAAATAAACCCTTTATGTTCTTTATTTATAGTTTTGCCTTGCTTCTTTTGCCTGTGACCAGTTTTATTTTATTTTCCAGTTTGTTTTTTTTTAGTTTTCTCCTTCAGGAGAAGTTGGGGTGGGTCTCTGGCATCCAGCCAGGGTCAAACCACGACACACAAGTAATTCAAATTGATAGGAAGATCTGAACTTAAAGTATGGAAAAAGAAATTAGTCTTTGGGAGCTGTACAGTGACAATGAAATTGCACAAAATAATATTTTATACAGTTAACTGCTACAGTCAGTGATGGGGGGTCTCAGCCTTGATAAACACTGATACTTCGCACAATTCATTCCATGGGGATATTGTGCAGGTGACTAAAGACCTGTGGTGTCTTGTGAGAAGGAGGCAGGCATCATTTGATAGATACACAGCATCATTTGATAGATACATCCTGCCTGTTTACCAGGTCACCTCCTCACTGGGCCAAATACCAGTAAGAAGCAAGTCTGTACTGCTTGATTACAACCTTCAGGAACATGGCACATAAGAGTTAGTATCTGCTCTTGAAAGGTGGAAAAGAAGAATTTCTTTCCTAATTTTAATCGAGATGCCTAAAGAATAATTATCCTGTCTAATCTAGTTGTCTGGGTGCTATTGAGTGGGGAATGATTGGCACTTACAAGGATAATGCATCATCTCCTAAAATAGGTGTCACCAAGAAGTTTTTCGTACAGGCTAAACATAGACTTGTCTCTCTCCATAGCTGATGGAGGAGATATGAATGACCAGTTTACACTAAATATATTCCTTGAGGACATCTGAAGTTAAGTGGGATGCATCCTAGTTCCAACAGTCTGAACCCCCACAAAAAAGTCTCCGCTTTATTCTCCACAGTAGAAAAATGCAGTTTCAAGACATTCTTCTAAAATGTCCTCCCTCAAAAATGCTCTTGGTTTCAACATTTCAAGCTTGTTGCCTAAGGCTCATTAATCTGGGAAAAGCAGTCCTAGCAGTTCTCATAGGTCTGGTCAAAATTCCCACAGATCATTGTTTTTTCCAGTCATTATTTCATGAGATACTTGAGTCAGTCTGCCTTCATATGCCACACACAAGCTTATTCAGAGGCTTGTGCCTACGTTACAGGGCAGAAGAGTTATCATGAAAGTAGAAAGAGGTGTATGTGACATTCTTCAATACTAAACAGATAAGGGATTTGTTACATCACTGTTGCTTAAGAGAAGTTTTGAATTAGTGGAGACATTTGTAATTTGGTATTTCCCTACTAAAGTCCTCAAATCCGAGTTAACCCATAGAAATTATATGGTGTCCCTGCTACTCAAGCAGTTAGAGCTTCTTTTTATCCAAAATAGAAGTTCTTTGAATATTATTTTCATATATTTGCACAGTGTAGAATTAGTACACTGAATGTAGATGCAATTGAAGGAACAAACATGTGAGATACCCACATTGCGCAAAACTAACTTCTACTATTTTTACCGTTTTTGCCATTATCCAAAACCACATCATGAAACTCTTACTCCAGAAAAATCTTCTTGGCAGCTTCAAGCAAAGAAGCTGAGAGTTGAATTGCCTCAGAGACTGGACTGTCTTCTCATAGCCAAGGATGTTTCCATAAGAAGAGTGGAGATACATTGGTATGAGAAAGCATTGTAACTGCGAGTGTTTTTATTACTCTAAGAATAATATGAAGGACTTAATGACTGTTCCTGAGCACTATATTCACTTTAAACTATACATATACCCACCAGTATGTATTTATCTACTCAACAGAATTATTGTCATTGCTTACAATGGTGCAATTTAGTTCAGAAAAAACAAACCATAATTGCTCCATAGCTCAAATATTTTGAAATGTGGAAGATGCATACAAACACACAGCTAATAACAGTTGTAGTAGTAATACTAATAATGATCAATATTCCTAACATTAGTAATAGATAAGAATAGAATAATCACATGTTGCATCTGTCTATTGACAACCAGTTACATGAATCTTGAGACACTCCAGGGACACAGTGACTCGACTGGTCGATGACAAAAAGGCTGTGGATGTTGTGTACTTGGACCTTAGCAAAGCCTTTGACACGGTTTCCCACAATAAGCTTCAGGAGAAACTTGTAAAGCACGGGCTGGAAAGGAACATTTTATGCTGGGTCACAAACTGGTTGGAAGGGCGAGCTCAGAGGGTGGTGGT
>WEKX01003523.1:33106-80845 GCA_013390025.1 Pitta sordida | reverse complement strand
AGTGCTATTCGACATTACTTTGAAAAAAAACTGAACAGGTTCTTATGTGTGAAATGAGGCAAGTCCTGCCAGCCTAGCTGTGTGCAAACAGTTGCATTGACTACAAACTAACCACTTTTGCAAGTCATAAAGTAATATTAACCTATTATCTTTACTGATCATTTTACTAGGAGGGAAAAACTGTTCATGGTCAGCTGCCAAAGATAATGGATATCCAGGACATTGTTTTGATCTCTAGAAACAGAGAACTTCATGAAGATTATATTTAAAGGAAAAATGTGTTCCTAGAGTATAGGTACACTCAAATGTAACACAGAGATTTATTACAATCTACTCGGCAAAGGCATCCTATGTAGCCATTTGTGTATAAACTTCGCCACACAGTGAATCTTTGGCTTTGCTCTCAGAACATGAATATGGTCTAGAAAGTTGTGAAATGCATCTGCCTCACTGATGTCCTAATACAGATAGAGCTATTTGCTGAATTTCCCATAATTTAGTATGTAGGAGAAAGTTCTATGCAACAGGTGGTCTTTAAAATTTTCTTAATGTAAAGTTGTGAACGGGTTGTAATTGGAGACCCAATCCTTTTCCACTCCAATTAATTTTATTAATTTCTGTTTTATTGTTTAAGACAGCTCAGAAAATAAGTACTGTACCTCCACTGTTTCAGCCTCCTGTTCTGAATGCAAAATAGCATGCCTCTGTGGGCACTAAGGCCCTCAATGCTCTTTCTCTAAGCAAAGAAACAAATAAAAGTTGCCAGAATTCAGGGTAAAACACCACTTAACTGTGAAATATCAGGAGATTTTCAAAGAGCAGTGTGAGAAGGAAAAATAATCTGCTGTGGCAGGAGTTCTTGTATTAGAGAAATACACATCATATTTTACAAAAATTAACAGCAAAATAGCCTTGCATCCAGTGCAGTAAAGACAGTAGCAAAGACAAGTGCTATTTCCTATGTTCCACAACAGGGAATGGGTCCTTTAAAACATTTTCACTAGAGGGTGAAATTCTTCAGCCTAAATTCTCTCTAGCTGGTAAAGCAACTCCACCTAAAACAATCCAGAAAGTAGGAATTTAGGGACTGAACAGTTTCTATATAGCTCAAGGGGAAGAGATAAATTTGACATGAATTAAGACACGCCCATTCCGCCTTTTTTCTTTCTCTGCCTAGAAATTCCTCGGGTCTGGAAGTGGAAAACACCTATTACATAAGCCACTCTGTGATAGATTATCCCTGTCATGCATCTGTTAGTGTTCCATTTCATTCCAGTAAGCCAAAAATTGCATCATTTCCCCAGAAAAGATTGCTTCTTGGAGTGGGTCTGCCATCAGCTGTACTCAGACTTGCCAGGATCGCTTTTAATGTCACAGCCTCCAACTCCAAACATGTTGCATTAAACCCTCTGATGAGAGACACATGCACCCCAAACACAGTGACACTTTCTGTTTGGGAGAGGTTGTATTAAATCCTGAAATTATGTATTAAATCTGAAATTATGTTGAGTTAAAGGGGAATCTTACTAGGTATCAATAGTATGTAGTCTGTAGTATGCAGCTGTAGAGAGGTCTGCACACACCAGCTGGCTCTTTGGACTGCATGCCTGATGTTTTACACTGTTCATATACAGCAAGTGCAATTTAACGTGCCCACAGTTACACATATGTTTTGTTGAATGCACTGGAAGAACATTTAAGTCCTGGCCAAGATGTACAAAAATGCAATGCACTATAAAATTTAAATACAGTGAATACAGTGGTTTATTAAACGTATTCTATTCTTCAGGCCAAGGACAGGATTAATATGAAATCTCTTCTTTGCCTATCACGATGTGAGATATTATTCAGCACTTTTCTGCATGTCCTTGATTTTGGCAATTCAAAATATCACAGTCTGATCTGAAAGTGCTTTAAGAAATCCAAAAGACAAAAGGTGAACTAAAATTTGTGTGAGCTATAGGAATAAAACACTCATGTTCTTTCTGTTTCTAAAAAACATCAATTAAAAAAACTTAATTTGAGTGGAATTTTGTTTTGCTTAGTACTAGAAAAAGCTTCATCCTCTGCTCTTCAGATTTTTTTCTTTTAAACTTGGACTACAATATTTTATGTATAATCAAGTTATAACATTTTCCCTTTGCTGTAAGCTAATGAATACAGTATCTAAAGTGCCATGAAAGTCATAAAAATACACTGCAGACAATTTAGAATTTGACTGTGAGTATTTTCATTCTGAAATCCTCAAGTTGATATATAACATTATATCTACTCATTACATTACTGTCTGATTTTTTCAAGCTACTCTTTCAAATAAAATTTTTGAACACTCAGAATTTCATTGTTTGTCTCAAGTTCAAAAAATATACTCTATACATAATTTTCTAGTACAGTCATTCTCTGTTAATTGAATCTTTCCAAATACCTCTAGAAATTCTGTAATTTCCCCTCACACCCACGTGTGTTAGCAGATTCTAAAGCTGTAATATATTAAATAAGTAATACTTTGGTATAATTAAGAGACTGTATATCAGAATACATGATTTCTCAGGGTCCCAGTTTTAACAAAACATAGGGCTGCTGTCTCTGTTGAAACCAGTGTCCCCAACCACTGCCGGTTCTACCAGCATCTTAGAAGATCCTATAAAGCAACCCATCATGATACAGACCAATACAACTTAAATAAAAATTATTTCATAAATATATCACTACTAATATTATTAAAAAATAAAATTATCTTATTAGCTTTAAAGATATCTTTAGAAGATTAATTCAGAGTACCTGGACTCTATCTGAGGTAGTCAGTTCTACATCATCTACCTCTGGTCTCAGGACTTTTTGGTCTGTAGAAGTGCTATTATCAACAGTCCACTCTATAAGTTGATTCCGCTGTTTCAATATTTCCCTGCTTCTGGAACCTTTATGACCAGTCTGATGGTGACTTTGCAATATTTTGGCCACTGGTTTATAAGATCTTCTGCTCACCTCCATGTATTCATCTTGACACAGGCAAAATGGAAGAAAAAATAAAGCCAGTAGATGCCAACTGATGAAATCTTTCTCTGCCATGTTATTAAAAATTATTTTTCAGGAGTCCAGCAAGTGTCTTGCAGAAGGAGAACCTCTTTGCTGCACCAGAAGTTGTGTAGTCCTTTCAGCTTTTCCAGTAGTAAGCCTGGCACTGTGACTAGTACCAGGTTTTATACGGTTGCATGCAATAAATAAAGCTAAAAATGCCAAAGTGACAGGATCCTTCATCCAAAATCAGTCATGCTCCTTTAAACAAACCAGGCATTATTCACCACTTCACTACCACAAGGAAAATTGATTTGTAGGCTGGAAATGACCACAGCATTTAATGGACTCCTGGGGTTCCTATTTGGGGGCCTTAAAAAATGTAGCACCTTTCCTTTGGCATGTTTTTGTTTAAGTGTGAAAAAATGTGATGGAAATGGAGAACATGTGGCTAATGGTTTATGTTCCTTGATTAGACATGGAAAGGCTGTGAATTCACACTCTTAAATGTCTTTTGGACACAGTTACCTTTCTTATTTGCCAGGAAATTCACACACAAAACTGCGTCAGCCCAGTCCAAAAAATCCTTCCAAAAGCAATTAGGAAACAAAAGCACAAGAGGAGCTTTTGCATCTGATCCTGACCCAATGGCTGTTTCTGACTACGCTTTTCATTCACTGAAAGAAAAATATTGAATTTCTGTCAGTTGTCCAACAGTGGAAGAAGACTGGGTAAGTAGCTTTGAAAAAGTGGATTGAATTCAGATTCACAGAGCCCCATTTCTCAATATTAGTTCAATGTACTCAGCTGGGCAATATTTTTTCCCCTGAGTTCCTAATGTTTTCCTAAATGCAATTGCCAAACCAAGTTTTATATATTTGCTGCCAGTTAAATACAGATTTACCAGGGGCTTATTTCAAACTAAAAGAAAAAAATTATATACTATTATCAATAATAATAACAACAACGACAACAATAATAATACTACCCTTATTTTACTTTTTGAACCACCCACTAATATTCTCTAGAAAGCCACAACTGCGAGATGCAGTTCTGCTTACGGATCCACATGTAGACCAAACCTTCCCAAGAGCAAGGAGCTCCTTGGTCTGAGAGAAACTCTTGGCCATTATGTGGCTACAACAACATAAATGAAGCCATCAGTCCCAGGAATGATCCCTGGCCATGCAATGTGGTGGACTGGCTCACACTCAGTGCAGATCCCCCTGCTTAGCTTTTGACCGGAGCTCTGCTGTGACCTTTGGGGAGCTCTGTAGACATAAAGTATCCTTCTTTTATTTCTCTTTTGCTTTTTATATTTTTCCTTCCTGTTCAGCTGCCTGATACATGTGAGGGTCAAGGTGCAGGGTGTTACAGTGGATGTTTTTAGAGCACGAGGCTGAGGTTGCAAAGTCAGGCATAGGATGTGAGGGAACTGGGAGAACCAGGACCAGGAGCCTATTAGGGTGTTGGTAAGTGCTTCATCCCTCCAAAAGGTAGTCTCAGAAGCTAATACAGTAATACCTTGCTGCATTTTTCACAGAGAGAGTAATTGCATATTGGAATGGGCTGCCCAGGGAGATGGTGGAGTCACCATCCCTGGAGGTGTTTAAGAGAAGACTGGACAAGGAGCTTAGTGACATGGTCTAGCTGGGGGGTGTAGGGCTGGATGACGCTGGGTCCCTTCCGGCTCGGAGTGGCCTGCTAGACTGTGAGGGATCTAGGTTGGTGTTATGCTCTGGGATGTGCTCTCGGTCTCTGTACGGGTGTTAGATGGTGAGTTGAACTAGATGATCCTTGTGGGTCCCTTCCAACTCATAGTATTCTGTGATTCTGTGATTCTGTGATTCTGTGATTGCAACTTCTCCATTGCGACCTCGCTGATTTGCAAGAAATTTTTCTTGCAGACCTGCCTCATTGATGCATGAAGCTTCCCGGCCAACGCATGTGCAGTGCCTCTGCTTCGCCAAGGGGCAGTGCCGGTGCTCCCTGTGGGGCGGGACTGGCCCGGCCCCATGGGGAGGGCGTGCAGCGCCTCTCGCTCCCATGGCGCTGTGCCCTGGTCCCTGCCCCGCTGTTGTGTGTTTCCACACCCTGTCCCTACAGTGGACATATTAATGACGTGCGCATATTTGTGAATTAGACAGTTTGTGATACCCTGACAAGACCCGCTCCTTCACAGTATCACAGTATAGATAAGGCTGGAAAGGACCTTGAAGATCGTCTAGTCCAACCTATAGCCCAACTAACCTAGCATCGGCATCTAGATCATATTGCTCAACACCTCATCTAGGCTACCATTAAACACCTCCAGGGTTGGCGAGTCAACCACCTCTGCAGGCAAACCATTCCACATCCAGATCACTTTTTCAGTAAAAAACCTTTTCCTAATATCAAGCCTAAACTTTCCCTGCTGAAGATTAAGCCTATGACCTCTCGTCCTGTCATCAGAGACCAAAGACAAACCCGGATGTGACCAACAGGAAGGCCAAGACCCACAAGTGAAATGAGATGCTAAGTTATTCAATAACGTAGAAAGCTTTATGCATATGTACCACCAGGCTATGGCAACAAAGAATAATTCCACGGGCACTGCTAGACAAGTGAACAAGTTGCACCCACTAAAATGCCCCAATGTCAGTGACTGCAGCCGCAAGCGGCACCTATCATCTGTCTGCACTCCCTGGCATGTTACTGGGACAGAGATGAGCATCCGCAGAAATTAAGCCTAAACTTAATCCTTGTGAAATCACAGGAAACCATGAGTTTGACCTCAAGTGAGGAGAATGAGGCTCAAGCGGCAGCAAATTTGAAAGGGTCTCTGGTTCTCCCAGCAAAATGGAAGCTGAGCCCAGCAGACAGATCTGTGCAGTTTATTCATTCAGACCGTTGTAGACGCTGGAAGGGATGTGTGATTGGTGGTTGCTGAATGATGGTGAGAAAGTGCTTGAATGATGGTGAGAAAGTATTCTCTGTTTCATATTCTGATCCTTTCTGTGGGAAACACCATAGGAGGAGACACTGGCTGCCAATGAGTGGAGAGGGGTTAGCACTTCTCAGTCGGGGTATGTCTGCTTGAGGCACAAGTGCAGGGTGTCAGTGTTGGTCCATACCCGGCCACTTGCTTTGTTAATTTCCTATTCCACAGCCCATGGGGAGGAGTGGGCGCTGCACCACTCCCCTCAGAATGTGATACTAGCCTCCACAAACACATGGGGGGGTCTGGGCCAGGGTCTAGGCTGAGCTGGTGAAGGAATGGTGCTCAGGGCTACAGGGAACAAAGGCAGCCAAGGTCTGCTCTACTCTTCTCCTCTCCACCACCAGCCAAGTGTGGTGTAGGAGTAGAAACCTTGCTGCCAAGGATAAACATAACCAAGTTGTCTTAGCAACAGTCCTGGGAACGGGTGGCTCCTGGTTATCTCAGCCTATGGGGTTTCCAGGCAGAGCTGCATCTCCCTGTTTTTGTTGTATTTATTGTCCCTGTGTTGAAGATTTAGTGGCAGGAATCTTAATCCAATTTCAGTGAAATCTCAGATTCTCAAGACAGATGTTGACAATCATTAAATAACACTTCACAGATTAGCTCTTGACCTTTACTTCAGTGTATAAATATTAATTAACTGAATAGTCTTGCAGAAGAGGCTCATTAACCTGTGCTTTATGACTGCTGAAACCCCTGATTTTTAAAAAATGGAGATATTCTGGTTGTTTCACTGAGCCACCAGAGGTAGGAAGGAATTAGACTGGATGTTAGGAAGCGGTTTTTCACAGAGAGAATGATTCTTCAGTGGAATGGTCTGCCCAGGGATGTGATGAAGTCACCATCCCTGGAGGTGTTTAAGAAAAGACTGGATGAGGAACTCATTGATATGGTCTAGATAATGGGTTGATGGGGTAGGGAGTTAGGTAATATAATCTAAAAAAAAAAAAAATAGATGATGGCATGACCCTGAGATTGGCTCAGATGGATAAAACGTGGTGTTCGTGGCACCAGGGTTGTTGGTTCAGTCCCTCTATGGGCATTCATTTCAGAGTTGAACTCGATGATCGTTGTGGGTCCCTTCCTACTCAGAATATTCTGTGATTCTGTGAAAACTTTAAAAAACACAGTTCCAGATTTTGGAAGCTGCTGCCACCAAAATGGGGGTTCTTTTTCAAGTTGAAAGAATTTTCCTTTTAGGAAAGGGGTTTGAAAACCCTGGATTCTGTAAAATTGAGAATGACTAAGAGACAAACATTAATTTGTTTTGGCACTTAATAATTTGATTCAGCAAGTGCTGGGACACCTCTGATGTTTTCAGCTGACATTAGGCCTTTCATAGCTTTCCAATCTCCATTCCAGGAGCTTCCTGTGGCAAATGTTTCCAATGTGAGTAATGAATATCCACTGCACCCGTGTCCCAAAAAGAGGAGGAATAAAACCAGAGAGACTTGGGCTTCAAAGCCCCCATCTATCATTTCATGCAAAAGCTGAAACAAGCATGTTTCTTGGCAGCTATTAGGAAGAGGAAAGGTTCCTTCCCTTCCTCACTTACTAATGGAGTCCACCTGGTTCCTACCCATCACTGCTCTTGTGGTTTCATGCTACAGACATTTTTTGGTCCAAACTAACAGTAGAATTCAGACTTTGCTCTTTTATTTCCAATCTTTTGAACAGAATCCTGTCCGCACAAATCTTTGCTGCCTATTGTTCTGCTCTATGCCTTCAGTAAGAAATAGCTGTCCCATGAAGTCATTGTCTACAGGCGGAAATTTTGGACTCAGAAATAAAAATGCAATGGAGGAACTGATTCAGCTTCTCCATTCTTGATCCCCAAATAGTCATATACACTTACTCAAACACATGACCTGAATCTAAAATAATAGGACATCAAAATAGTGGTGCTTTGAATCAACTATACTACAATAAAACACTTATAGTGCTCCATGCTAAAGAGAACAGATACTCCTGATTTAGACATGAGAAAAGGACTGACCTAAAAGATTTGGTTTTGCAAGGTTTTGCAGGTGCAAGGCTAGAGGTTGTTGCAGATGTCAGAGAAAATAAAACCTGATCCCCTTCCCCCTTGTATCACACTTCCAGCCTTTGCCAACTGAGATCACACACAGGTGTCATTACTATTATCCTGTTGGTCTCTCACAGCAGGATGTGCCTCTGCTTGCTAATCAACAGCTTAAGATGAAGTGAAGCACATGGATCTGTTAATGTCAGATAATGAGATACAAGCTAAAATGCAATAAATGTTCAATGAAAGCTGCTCCCCCATTTCTCTGCAAGCAAAAACTGCTCCATGAGAAAGAGGACTCTTATAACTATGTTATTCATATTGACATTTGGAAAGTGATGAGGTAAAATTGAAGACCACTGTTTCAAGGGGCCACAAAACAAAATTATTAAAATAAAAATTTAAAGCAAGTGGCCCAGACAGGCTAGTATCCGTAATTAAACATTCCTTCACTTAGAAATAATCTTGTTCGCAGTGTTACCTGTTCCATGTCAGACACAGAGATATGTAATGTGCACCTGCAGTTTCAAGCAGTCTCCGCTGAGACAGTGAGAGAGCAAGGCCGCCCCTGAAGGGATAAAGGCTGCCCAACACTGTGCCACCATGAGGCACTGACCACTGCCAAATTTCCAGCCCACTGTAGTTCTCTGGGCTCACCGCTTCTTGGGTATGCTTCTAGTCCTGGTGATTTTGGACTGCTGAGTCCCTTTGGCTGAAACTTCCACCACTCCTGCAGCAGTGAAGGGAAGGAGCCTCCTCTTTGCAGTGCCAACGCAAAATGCCCAACACTGTGCTGCCCTTTAGCTCACTGCTGCAGCAGCATCAGGCAGAGCCCTAAGAACTCAGCTTGGTGGCTCAGCCTTCAAGCTGACCGTCGCCAACCCACAGGAATAACTGAAGTATTTTCATTGAAGGCATCCATGATCTGATCTTTTTTCTGCTGGAGTTTTGTCAATGACAGAGATTCAGGCAAAACCCACCACCCTCCTCCCCAAGGGAGCCTCCAGAGATGGGCCACCAAGGAGAAGGCAGATTCATGGGGCTTTCCAAGTGTTGTGTGCCTAGAAAGGGCTTCAAGTCACAGTCTGCACCACCTTCTCCATGGTTAAACATTTTCTTTGCTTGTAACCCACTGCCACTGAGCTTTGCAGTGATGGTGCAGTGAGTGCTTTGAGCAGTTTGGTTTGTGACACTCAAGCTTTGCGTAGTTTGCAATTACACCAGTTCCCTCAGATATGCAGTAGAAAGGTGTATTTTGTAGGTGTTTTCTCCTCTGATTATAGGAATATATCACCAGCTATTGGAGGAGGAGAGTAGAGTAAATCCAGCTCCATTACAAGGTTTCTGCCCTCAACCAAAGCAAATACTTTTCCAGAAGGGTCTGGATCCTTCTAACTTTGACTTTTCCATTAATCAGGAAATCCTCTTGCCTTCCTTGACACTGGCACTTTATTTCCAATGTAATATGAGAACTGGGTCTGAAGTCCCATCTCTCAACCACTCTCCACCACCTCTAGGTTTGCCTAGAGACGTACACTGAGGTGGGGTGCTCCAGTAGCCCTGGACTACCACTTTCACCTGATTTGAGTGGCTTTTTTTCTTCTGGCCGTGAGGGGAGCAAACTAGCAGAGCTAACACCAGACAGCTGCTGCCTGGGCCTCTGCTGCCAGTCAAGGTCAGAAGCAGATAGAGGCACCTCTGTGATAACATATTTAAGAAAGGAGANCTCACATTAAGCTCTGACCTTGTTAGTTAATAAATAAATCCTTTATATTCCCCACTTGCAGCTTGTCTTGTTTTGCCTGTGATAAACCTTTTTCCCAGTTTTTTCTCCAGGAGAGGTTGTGGGTGAATCTCTGGCATCCAGCCAGGGTCAAACCACAACAAACTACTACCTCATTCCTCCATTTTTACAGCCTAAAAACTTTTCACCCTCTCCTCCATACAACTAAACTAAAGGATCCCGTAAATGAAAGGGTCAGCAATGTGCAGAAACTCCGGCCTCAGCTCCCAGTTACCAGCAGAGCTGCAGTGTGGATGATCCTCCAAAACACAGTTGGCCTCTGCCAGCTCATCTACACAAACCCTTCCTCCAAAATATGCACCAGAGACACATTCACTCCATCAATGCTATTTTCAAGGGTCCGTGACAAACTGCCTGGATCAGACAGTCGACAGACCCAGACGGGATTGCCAGGTGGTTTATCCAAGTCTTTCAAACTTGAAGAAATAGATTTCACAGTGATGATAGGGCTGCAGTGGCGGAACAAATAATGCAGTATGATAAGCTTTTTCCAGTGTGCAATCTATCAGTTATCCGTCTCTAATTGAAGAGCCAGAGCACAGTGACTTCCAAGAAAGCAGGGTGGGGAGAGACAGACATGGTGCCAAGAAAATAGCCATGGTCAACATTTTTGTCAGGGATGGATATCCTGGTTTGGATGAAACATGACCTAACCTGAATCTTTGGCTTCATTTTAATTCGCCTTTTTTTCTCCTCAGGTTTCAAAATGTTTAAAGTCATTGCTTGAAGTATGCTGTTCTCTGCAGTTCCTCTGCCCTAGCCAGGACCAGAAGTGTAATGGCTAAAATACCACAGAAACAACTATTCACTATTTTAACTACCCCGCAAGCAATAAAGAACATCTTGTGCGAAACCGTGTTCTGACTGCAACTCAAACTCTGCACATGCAGGAGGTGTGGGCAGTTCAGGTAAGGCATTGATGGGTTTGGGTGGGAAGCCAAGAAGCAGTTTCAGGCCCACAGGTTTCCAAGATTATTCTTCTGTCCTGCACAATGAAAGGCACAAAGACAAAATTCTCTCAGTGTGCTCTCATATCCAGGAGACCTTAAGAATACATTGTAAAACATTTGTCTGGGGACTGTAAGCAGAATTCCAGAGTTTACATGACGTAATATCACAAAAATAATTTCTAGGAGTCCAGATTTAACAGAGTTTCTCAGTTTCCAAAGGTCTATCAAAGACTTCATATGTGTTCACTAAAGTGTACTATCAAGTGAAAAAGAATGGTTGTTTTATCCATGTGTGGGGGCACCATCAGTTAAGAGTGGAGCTCTTAGGGAAATGGCAGTGATCTACTTATGGATTGCAACCTTCTGGTGAGCTCAGCAGAGGTTATTAGGAGAAAGGCCAAGCACTTGCTTGTGAACACAGTGTCCAGGCTGCAGCCAAAATTATAAAACCCTGTGTCACCATGCTTGGGTTATGAAAGACATAAAATAAATTACACTGTGATGACAATGTGGTGAGAGAGGGCTGTCCATCACCATCTACAAACAATACATACCACAAATGGGACAGCTTGAGAGGAACTAAGAAGTCAGCCCTGGAACATAGAGAAAAATATTGGACTTACCAGAACAGCCTAAGCCAATCTAGTATATAAAGCCAGCAGCTGCTGTGTGCTGCAGGTCCAGCTTTTTGCTTCATTTATTCCCCTTTTAAAAGGTTTCTCATATATACCCCATGCACATCTCTCTGTTTACCTCAGAAGAGGGAGAAAATGGACAGAATTGAGAAGAATTCTGGCACATTCATTTTCATTCATTGCCTGCCTGTTTGAACTTAAAAATATTTTTTTTAATATATGCTGTAATAAGAACTGGGAAACAGCCACATGGACTGGAGATGAGTAACCTCTCTTACAGGGCTGGCAGCCCTTGCTGGGTTAGAGCCCAGCCAACCAGCACCATTTATAACACAGAAGAATGAGCTTCCTACAAGGGAAAGCTGAGTTTGTCTTCCTAATTTGGGTTCTAACTATTCACAAGGAGAAAAAAATATTGTTTGAAAAGAGTATTATATCACTGTGGTGGGGGTTTTGCAAAATTTTGGCATTTGCAAAATATTATGGCTTTACACGCTTGAGAAATTCCTTATTCATCCATAGGAAAGGATAGATGTTATGTTCCTACAGTGGTCCAGACACATGCACACTGTTCCTATACCTGTTACCAACTACCCGGCCTTTGGTCTTGATACTTTCAGTATTTCAGGAAATAGAACAAGCTAAACCTAAATGATTTGGCTGGACACATCAGTTCTGTAGCAGTGCCATAGGCACAGCTACTCCTCCTGATGTTTCAAGTGTCCATTTTACCTGAACTTTTCATTGTTTCAAAGACACAAGAGCAGTTTGCCAGATCCTTGATGTAATTAAGGACCTGAGCCATCTATTTATGGCTGTATATAAAGGGAGTAATATTTTAACCTGCCAAATCTGTCATGTACATCTATCTTCAGGACAGAGTAGTGGTAGGAATAGGTGCTGCACAGAGTCAAGGGTGCCTCTGAGGGCAATGATACCATACTATCATTAGTCAGATGATGATAAGGGTGTCCTTCAACCCCGAATAAGTCTCTTCTCCTGCTAGGATGAGCAGTAGAGGCACAGTGAAACACTGTTCCCAGCCTGTGGTGCGCTGCCCTGTGGCGAGGATGCATCATGTGAGTCAATTTCCGTGAGCACAATCACACAAGATGAATAAAATGTTCTATCACAGAGTATAACAAACAGACTGCAGCTCAGCAGACAGTGTGAAAGTTAAGGGCCAAAGCAATGCTATCTAAGAGTTTTGCCCTTTAGGCCTTTAAGTGCTGAAGGATTTCCTCAAATTCTTTCTGCTAACAACACTGGAGTCATGTCTTGCCAGTTTTTTGGTAAAGCAAATGCTCTGGATAACCCAGAATAGGTTGGAATAGCCTTTTTGGTGGTGACCCAGCCTCAGACAGTGGTGTTTCCATAAGAGACATCCATAGGGTTGTAGGATTGCAGATAACTCCTTCACAGAGCGCTTCTGGTTCTTGTTCTCCCTGAGCTTTCCTAGGAGATGAAAACTTTGAACTTCCTTGAACTGGATAATTTCTTACACTCTGCTTCCATCCCTCTTTCCTTTTTTTGGCTTGTTGCTGTTAACAAGGATTAGATGTTTCTCAAACCTGCAGTGGCATTATCTATTCAGTACCAGCCAACCAACATTTGCTCTGCACCTTGTTGCCAAGGTCAGCAGGATCCCTTGTTTTGCTCTTCCTGTGCTGGTGTTTTGTCAACAGATAGAACAGCCAGAAAGCTTCTTGTTCCATAACATGAAGCTGAAAGTCACATGCGGGGCTGAGGAGCTTGTGTAAGCATTTTGTCCTCTCCAATACCGTGTAAGCTACACCCCCAAACACAATCAGAGACAGGACACTGAGGCACTGTCAGAGCTGCCTTACCCCCACTTCCAGGTGAAAATGACCCGTGCAATGGTGCAGGCTTAAGTACAGATCCTGAGGTTTTCTTTTGGAGACTAACTCCAAAGAATAAGTAAAAAATTTTACACTCATTTAAGATATGGGTGGACTGAACTGGTATTTTTGCTGTCATCTCATGCCAGAATGTCCAGTTTCAAAACCATGTTCCCTATCACCCTGTAATGGCTGTGTTATGGCCACCCACAGCACTACCATGTTGATGTTCTTTGTTAGAAACCTGTTATGGGAAGATATGTTGCTTTTCATTTTTAATATGCTTTTTGGAATGAAAACATTTCTTTTTACAAGCCTTATGAAGGAAAAACTGACAGACATAAGTCTTGTTTTCCAAAATAATTGCTAAGGAAGTCTTGATTTAGATTAGGTATGAAGTTTTTTATAATGACATTGGTGAAACACTAGCATGGGTTGCCCAAAGTGGTGGCAGTTGCCCCATCCCTGGAAACATTCACGATCAGATAATTACACGGGGGTTGGACCAGATGATGTTTACGGTTCACTTCCAGCACAATCCATTCTATGATTCTAAGTGCAGAAGTCTGGATGGGTTCATAGGAGGTGTAATTTTTTCATATACGGCTCTGATTCATTTGGCCAGCACAGGCTTTGTAGGGAAAAAAAAAAGACCTTATTTCTATAGCACATCTCTAGAAAAGCTCAGAAACCTCAGGACACAGAAGCTGCTAAAGCAGACATTAAATGAATGATCTGATTTTAATGTAGCTCATTATTTCATAAGAAAAACAGATGGAACATTGAATTATGGCCAAGAGTTCATCTGCAATGGGACACTTTTGGCTCAGCAAGTTTCACTCCACGTCTGTAATTTCTATTAACTTCATCAGTAATGTCAAATTCAGTTTCTGGTGGGAAAGAAACCTGAGTATTACTATTATGAAAGGCTCAGCCACAGGATTGTTAGCAAATCTCTGAGCAGAGACACTCCTGATGCACAAGGCATCAAGCCCAGCCTCCACCTCTGCATTAGGCTGAGTTATGGAGGTGGTGTGTAGGAAAAGCAATGCTATCATTGTCATCACCACATTTATTTTGCTGCACCCCATGGCCCGGCCTAGGCATGGGTGAAGCAGGCAGCTGGCAGGGTGCAGCAGCAGCACTGTGAAGGTGTGCAAGAGAGAGAAACTCTGCACTCCACACATGACCATGAGTGCCTACTGCTCAATGACAAAGGAGGCAGATCCTGCCTGGTCCCACACATCCATTTTAATTGAAGGAAAACTGGAACTGAACCTGGCGTCAGACACAGCAATGGGATCTGCAGGAGGATGTCTCCAGGGAGCAGTCAGCTGCCTGAGCCATCTGGAGCCTGCTGCTGGGGAGCACTGCAGGCAGCTGCGGCAGCTGCTCTCCCTGTGCTGGCTCCACGTTGCTCACAGGGTTGGGAATGGGTCAGTTATATTCTGTTTTCTTCCAGTATCTTCCAAAATGTCCTTCCTTGATAATTTGACTGGAGCACAAGCTACAACATACAGTGGCACTTCAGGGCAATGGAAATGTAAACAGTAATGGGGACTGGACCAAATATATTGAAGTTAGAGACAAACCCATGGGTACAGAATGTTGCTTCTCTATGAGTCATCCTATACTCTGGGATTGATAGGGACATCAAAATGATTAGAGGAATTGAACACTGCTCCTGTGAAGAAATGCAGAGAGTTGGGGTTGCTCATCCTGGAGAAGAGAAAGTCAGGGGATTCCTTCCTGCAGCATTTCAGTACTTGAAGAGGACCTATAAGAAACACGTGGACATACTTTTTAGCAAGGCCTGTTGCAATAGGACAAGGTGTAATGGTTTTAAACTTAAAGAGGGAAAATTAAATGAGATATAAGACAGAATTTTTTTACCATGAGGATGGTAAAACACTGGGACTGAGGCTCTGAGCACCTGTTCTACCAGAAGATGTTCTGGCTGCTTGCAAGGGAGTTGGACTAGGTGATCTTTAAAGGTCCCTTCCAACCCAAACTCTTCAATGATACTGTGATGAATTCCAAATGTCAGGCTGGATGCATTTAAAGGAACAGGATCAGGAAAGCAACACATTTATTCACCAGATAATCCTCATTCCAACCATGAAGGCCAGAAAAAACATATTCGGATTCACGGACCTTTCATGAAGTCTCTAATTCATGCTAATTCATGACAAAGATAATGACTGAAGCCTCTGAAGTAGTAAGCAAACCTCTGCCACTCCAGGGCAGCACCAAACTTCTGACTCTGGTCTCAGCTGATGGAAGTCCTTAAAGCTGTCTTTTCATCTACCTTGACTCAGCCAAGAGTTTGTGCTGCCTTCCTGGTCTGGGGCCACTTCAGGAACTGTAACTCTGTGCTCAGTAGGTAGGATTCTTGAAGGGGCTCAAGAAGGTGCTGCTGGCCCCTGGGACCAGGGAGAATTTGGGAATTCAGCACTATCTCAGAGCTGCTTGTGTAGGCTTGAGGAGGTCATTCAGAAACTTCCTCTGGCACTCAAGAGTCTGTGCAGCCATGTGGGCTAGATATGCTTCTGAGAGGAAAAGAACAAAATTAGAAAACACAAGTTCACTAGTCCACACGACAAAAACCATAGATTAATAACTTGAAACTCTCCTTTAGACAGGAGATTTTTTGTGCATCAGGATTACTGGGGCTTTATTTGCCAGTTCTGCTGTATTTTGACTGCACAGAAAAAATTTGGTGTAGAAAACTCATTATTTGAGAAATCCAAGGTAGAAACTCACTAAACACTTTTTATCTAAATTACCCTCTTATGCCAATCCATTTCAAAAGAATTTCTATATTTACTCTGAATACATAGTCAAGCAATTA
Source organism: Pitta sordida (assembly GCA_013390025.1). Classification (NCBI taxonomy): domain Eukaryota; kingdom Metazoa; phylum Chordata; class Aves; order Passeriformes; family Pittidae; genus Pitta; species Pitta sordida. The sequence continues at coordinate 64,725 of WEKX01003523.1, read as the reverse complement.
ACTTATTTGGCTCTTGTAAAACTTGTTATGCTTTTTTCCTCCCACATGCATTACATGGTACAATGTACTGAGTATTACCATTATTCTTGAGCAATCAAAAAGGAATTTTGCTCCATGAATGTCTTGCTGGGTACTACAGCACATTTCCAGATGCTTGTGTGAGATACCCTCTGCTTTTAAACTTGTGAGAAATATTGGTAAAGAATACAAGACTGGAAATTTGGGGGGGTTGTTGGGGGGTTTTGTTTGGTTTTTTGTTGGTTTGGGTTTTTAATTTGAAGTTGGTGCATATCTGAGTGCTTGACTTAGAAGCTCATCACAAAAAAAAAGTGTCTCTAAAGAGGTAGAATAGGCTATTGAAAAGGCTTATTTCTCTAAGTCTTACTTCAACAGAAACAGCACCATCTGTTGCTCCCTGTGCTGTCAATCACTGCAGCTTTTTGTCTGCCCAGATGATGATTAGGAGAAATGGACCATATGCCACAAAATTTAAATGAGGAGGAAAACGTTTATTTTCAAGGTGGGCTTAGACTGGAATAATTTAACCTTATTCATTGGACATGTAGGGCTGACTCACAGCTGCTTTTTCATTTTAGAGAAACAATGCCCAATCTATGAGGTTTTTTTAAAAACCTGGTTAAAACAGTGCTGATTTCACATTTCTCCAGCAGTCGTTCAGTGTAGGAATGACTCTCATAAAGTTATAACCACTGGGGATGGAAAATACTTTCTAGGCTTATTCTGATCCCTAAATATCAGCTCATTTCTCAGGATACATTTTATCCAAGTAGTACCACCCATCACTGTCTGTTTGGTGGAGGTACTGCATTTCTCTTGGCCGTATTCCCAATGCTTGCTCCCAGAAGGGTTAGATGACACTGTGCTGAAAGCCCTGCTTCCAGCTGGAAGCTGTCTCACAGTTGGGCTCTCATATTGCTGTGGCTAAACCCTGATAGCAACGCTGGAAAATTTTCTTCTGTTTTTGTCTGAGTAGTGTGAGCCAATATATGAAGAGGCTATGCAGCAGACGTGGGCAAAGAATTTTAATAAGGAGCTTCTGGACTATTAGACTTGTGCTCTTCATCATTCAGTAGTTTATCTGCGGAGGTGGAGATACTTGTCCATGGCTTAGGAGATGAATGCTGCTGTTTGTCTAGGTTTTGTGAGCGTTTCCTCTGGGAAGTCCAGACAGTGTGGATGGCTGGAGCCAAAGCGAGCCGGGAAACCGCACATTCACAGCAGATTCTTACAGCAGACTCTTACAGTCTAAGTTATTCAGGAAAAAAAAATTGGCAGTTATAATCTTCAGGTTTGATTGTTATTTGCATGGCAAAGAATGTGCTTTTTGCAAGCAGTGGAGTAACGTAAGTTACTGCAACCCACATGTCTGCAGGGCAGAGCAGCAGCACCCAGGCCATAGGGTGTTCAGGGCAGAGGTCCTGCATCAGTCCTGTGCTACCCAGAGCCCAGCCTTAGTGCTTGGTGACATGTATGGCCACAGGACCTCCAGGACCTCATCATGGCTCAGAGGGGAGCTACTGAGAGCTGCGAACCCTCCTGATTCAGCCTTTGCCTGTTCCCTTGCCCAGGCAGAGTGCCAATACTTTCCTTTGTCTGAATTTTGAAAATGAGGTAAGGAAAACAAATTACTCTGTTCTGAGACGTAGAAAGAGTGTGCTGAAGGAATCAGAGGAGATTGGCAGCTGCTGTTCTCCTTTACTTCAAAGTTGGTTTTGGAAAATTGGACATGGGTGTTATAGTAAAGATACCTTAAAGGTGCCTGATGGAAAATGACCTCTTCCACTCTCGTCCTCTTTCCCTACACTTAAGTGTTTGGTTTCTTTACATAAAATACCAGAATAAAACTGACATTTGGTTCACATCAAGTCCTAGTATTCATCTTGCAGTTTTAAAATGTGAAGAAAAAAAAAGAAAGTTGATTGCTCTCTCTTTTTTGGAATGGTCCCTTTTATCATCCCTCTAAAAAAGTGGGAAGATATTAAAAGAGAGAGGATAAATGAAGATTTCAAAAGATAGAAACAGAGTAAACTAAAGAGCACAAATTCAAACTTTCTTTATTTTGTTCATGTGTTTTCAGAAGGTTACTTATTTGCACTTTTCATTATGAGATTTTGGTACAAAATCAAAGATGTTTCACAAAAGGTTACAACCTCAATTATATTACACACTTTGATGTAAAAATACTCATCAAAACTGCTTGAGGGTTCCTTGTGTGGCAGATAGAACATGTGGTGGCTGTCTGAAACTGACTCATGCAAGAAGTCCATAACACTCAGTGAGCACAGACTAGTGCAAGAAGTTGAAGGTGGATACATTCTCTAGCCACATGCACTAAGGTAAATGGTGAAAGTTGAGGATTTTATCAACCCCCCTGACTATGCTCTGTTTCCCTTATCAAACCTCTTTTTGCACTTTCTGTGTCAAAGCCAGATGCAGATGAGGCTTCCCCTCACTAACATTGACCACTGCAGCACACAGGGCATGGCCACAGTGATTAGCAACCTCCCCATCTAAATCAGAGAAGCAACTGCTGCTGGAGGGGAAAGTAGTAAATGCAAAATTAGGATATGACTGCGATCCAGTCAAAAGTGCATTATGCAGGAACACTGGTGTGTCCTCCATAAGATCTGGGAAACTACAGTAAATACATACATCAGTCCTTGACTTTTGTCCTGGTTTTTATGTTCAGACCAAAGAAAGAGAATATCTCAGAGAAAGAAACAAAAAAAAGTTAACAAAATAAATACTTCAGCCTCCACCGGTGAGGTCTCAGCTCCACAATATGGGAGATGCTCCAGCTGAAGATGCTCTGCCAGGGCAGGAAACATCTCGTAAAGAGCAAGTTCAAGTGAGACTGATCCCCAAAAGGAGGCATCAGGCAGGGAAAGAATGCAGGAAGCTCCATGCAGGAGTACTGAGCACAAGAGGGTAGTGTTGAAACAATTTCTTACCAGGAAGGCCACCAAGGTTGGATCTTACCCACTGAATAAATAAGCGATCATATCACTGTTGGGAAGACCAATTCTGAGTGCATGTGCTCGCAAAGATGCCTAGGCAGTACTGTGTGCATAAAAGATTTGAGTGCAACACTTCTGTCAGAGTTACCTTTGGGCCTCAGATACCATGTAATAATTGCATAACTGCAAATAAACATATTTTAATTAAGTATGGACTTGACTTTGCTTCAGTCTGAACATAGACACTTGAAGTCTGACTTCAACAACTCCACCCTGCTCCAGCACAGCCAAGGCTTTCTGGCAGGCACAGCATGCATCAGGGACCAGCCCCCAAGTACTCAGGATCCTCTGAGTCCATGGTGAGGAGGGATAGAAATGAGAATGGCTGCCAATCTTTTCTCTTTGGTTTCTTTCTCTTTGGGAAGAAACTGTTGGAGTTTGGATGGTGGTACTCATGCCAGTCTTCCCTCTACCATTTATCTTCTTTCCACAGTGCTGTGGGAAATGTTCCTTAGATTCCACAGAAAAAATCTGTTTCTCAAAATAACATTCAAGGCAAAGAAACAAATGTCAATAGTGAGTTGTTTGATTGCTTGTAGCTACCAGAACACTTACCAGGACCGTCTGAATGTTTCCAAGTCCTTCTCTATAGTATGAGCCAAGATCCCTTACTCTCCATGCACTCAGCACTATTTACCTCCACATCAGTGTAACTGCCAGCAAGTGAAACCATAACCTGGTTTCATAGTGTCCCACAGAAACTAACCACAGCTGCTGGTTAACCTGAGCCAGGGTTGCTCCTCTTGCCAGCAAGAGGAACAGCTTCAAGGTTTCAAATGCCCTGCCCAAGTATTTCCACTTCAAACTCCAGCACATTCTGTGAAGCACCTGGATCTCTGAAAATGCCTAGGATGGTTACTGATGGAGAGACACCTGCCATGCAAGTCCATGCTAGTCTTTTTCAGTGTTTAAATACAGATGTATGCACTTCCCTATGTATACCCACAGCTAACATAATCTTTATATCCTGAAAATAAACATAAAAATGATTTTACAAGGCACAAAAATGCATTCTTAGGAGAAAAAAATTATATATTCTTGCGTTTCATGTCTCAGTGTTTTCTTGTACTGTCGAAGCCAATTGATAGTTGTTTCTTACATGCCCCGGTGTGTTGAGACCTACAGGTTCATACAGAAGTCGAAGGCCTTCATTCAAACAAGCAAAAAAACAAAAAATGAATACTACTCAAACTGATGGCACTGTGCCTGAAATACTGTAGAAAAAAACTGAGAGCAAAATGCATCTGAATGGGGAGCCGACAGCAAGTCCACATATGCTATATTTTTGGCTCTTTGACTTGGTATCCCTTTAATGCAACAACAATCTTTCATCCAGACTCCTGAGGGGAAGGTAGTTGTTAGCAAAAACTGTTCTTCCCCTTGGCTGTGCCGATGGTGCTACAGAGGCTTTCCCTTGCAGCTTTCACATGCAGTCACAGCAGAGAATCAGTGTCAAAATGATCTGATGGAAGAGTCTTGAGAGGTCTGAATAGTCTGAGGAGTGACTGTTGGAGAAACCATTTCTCTCTCCCCACAGCAATTTGAGCACTGCAGGGAAATACTGTGGCTACACCTCTCATGCTAATTCAAGCTGACCTTCAGATGCCTGCAACACTCATGCCCACCAGCCATGACATAGTAACTCTAAAGAGCTCTCTCAACATCAGAGACAAGCCTGGAAGGAGCTACAAGCCCACAGAGGAGTCATGTGAAAGAGAATGTTAAATATTTCAGTGCCATGATTGAAAAAAATGAGGTACCACATAGAAGACTTCGATGCTAACCTCATCTTAAAATACAGACAGGGACTGAGATTCACATATAATTAGGCTGGCTGAGAATAGGACCAATGTCTCTCCTATATGTAGATGTATGGACAAATGCCTTGGGCTTATACATGCAGCCTGTATCTCTGACCTTTGGTTTTGACAAGATAGTCCCTCACAGCTGAGAAGAGAAGCTGGAAACCATGAGCACAGTGTAAGAAAGAACAGATGTGCCTTCTTTATAGGGCTGACCTACTTACTCTGGGGTACATCTGACACAGATTGCCATCATTACGGGTGCACCCACCTGAGTGCAGGAGCACAGTGGAGCAGTGAGCTTGCACAGCATAACCATCATTTATCATTAATAATTGCAAATGTTTCTCCTATTTTTTTTTCTATCTCTGCAATGTATGGAGGAGACCCTACTGCTATGTCTGCTTGTGTCATTGTTTTCCTCACCTCTCCAAGCCCCCAGTCTGGGTAGTCCACAGGGATGACTCATATTGTTGAAACCGTGGCTTTATGTGGGAGTGGCACCAGTGCCTGGCCTGGGTCCTGCTACGCTGGCATTCACTGCTACAGCATAAATAAAACCAGAATAACTATTTCACATGGCTGACCTGTGTGTTTTTAAAGGTTTCTGGGGAAGGAGAGGAATGCTGAGAGTGGGTTTTCGTTGGAAGAGCTTTTGGGGAAGACGTCATGGGACTGGTATAGTTAGAGCTTTACATGAACTGGATTAGTGAAACCTACTCTCAAAGTATCAGTTAAGTAATTGGTGTAGTATACAAAGTGAAGCAGAATTTATACAGGAATTCTAGGGTTGTTATGAAAAGAATTGTGATGGAAGGCAAGGTTTTTCTTCCTTAAAGTAAAGGACCCACTTTGTAAATTCTTCAGGAATTCGACTGACCTCAGCATCGCTTGCCCATGTGCCACAAAGGCTCTAGGAAAATAAACAGGCTTTTCTTTGTGAAGACATGCTTCTCTAGCACCTCACACATACACAACAAGGGGTGAATGGCTCAGCAGATGGTGTGACCTACTGTTCCCAAAAAGTCATGTGGGAATATGGAGGCACACAGCCAGAAATGCTGATATGCAGGAGAATAAACATGGAAACAGGAAGAGAGGCTGGGGGACACTGGGAGAGAAGCTGTGCTAAGAGGAGGCCATTTTGTAAGTGAATATGCCGACAGTTTCTAAATTTGGGATACACACTATATAAACCTCAACAGGTTTCTTAGAGTCATGTGTGGCTCTGTATAAATAATTTCAGATTTCAGATGAGATGACAAATGCATACAAGGACTAGGGAGGTTTCACCACTTTGAAACACTGTGCCAATAGAGACTTTTTAGTTAGTGGTTAAAAGCACTTCTGCATGTTCCAGCTGGTACTTGCAACAGAGAAAATATTGTAAAATAATATGCTGTTCATTCACAATAATGTTGAACAATGCTCTGCAGTGTTTCTTCCTTGCTATAGCAAAGGCATTGAAAAAAGACATCCTAGATCAGAGATCTATAGATAAAACATACAACTATTGTATTATCAGTAGTGAGTTATGTTAGTTTATAAACCTTTTCCTGTAGCAAATTTGTGCATCACAAGATGCAGTATTCAAGGTCAGGATAACTTTAAAATGGCAAGAATGCAGCAGAAGCCCAAGCCTGAATGAAGGCGACAAAAGAACTTTTGTGCCTCAGAATCTTGATATTTTAAAGTTTATTCAAAGAGATCTGCTAAACGCAATGACTGTGAATCTTAAGGCCTCCCTAATTAGGAGAGATGGAGCCAAGACTGGATATTTGCATGTGTATTGGAAATAACAGAAGTAAATCCATTCAAGAATGGGGCACATGATGACCTCCATACAACTAAACGGCTAGCAAAAGACATCACTTTCACACCACAGACACAATTTATTCTCAATGCATGTAGGTATCTTGCCTTATGCATTAACTCATGGTTAATCTGGTGATTAATAGGATGTGACTGTGTTGAATGGGCAGGCCATGAGGACTGACACACAGAGTAGTGACTTGGATTTCTGTTAGGAGAAAAAAGCAGAAAATCCTTTTGTCCATGAAAGCTTCTGAAACACTGTGTATGGTGGGGCAAAGAGCAAAGAAGATACCACACACAACAGAAAAAGGGTCAAGCTGACCAAAGTGCTGGTGTTCATCCCTGTTGTGGCTATCAGCAGGGTTGGATCAGATATCCCAGGGTTTTTGGGGAGCACCAACTGCACAGCCGGGAATCAGAAGGAGCCTTATGGATGGTTCATTACTGAAAGTGCAATGGGGAGGATCATGAGGAACTCAGGCAATAAGCCTGGCCATTGCTCAGCATGGCCACACTTCAGAGTAGATATCTGGAGAAGAGCCTCATCTGGGCATTGGGATGACCAGAGGAAAACCACTTGGAGCTCCCTCAGGTAATCGCAACATATCCACTGATGCACCACATCCTCTGGCAAGTAATTGAAGTTGCTCAGCCAGATATTTCCAAATAGAAGGTTTGGAAAGAAGCACAATGAGGTTCAGTCAAGGCCCCTCCATTTTAATTTTAAGGCTGAGCAGAGATCACCCCCAGGCAATGTAATTACACTGTGACAGATATAAACTGCTTGCTATCTGTAATGTATGTGTTGATCCCAGGCTTTTGGGGCTGTTTGTTTTTTCAACTTATTTCCTTCTCCTTTTTAACCCTCTATTTTTATCTTATTTTTTATTATTTTTCTTCTCTTTTCTTCCCCCCCCTTTTCTTTTCCATTTCATTTTCCTTTTTTTTTCTTTCCCTTTTTCTTTTCCTTCCTTCCATTGCCTAGTGACCTACTCCAGAAATTCTATAGCTGATCTTTTTTTTTTTTNTTTTTTTTTTTTTTTTTTTTTGAGGTGAGAGACAGCACAGAGACCAACAACCAACATCAGATACTTGCCAGAGGGTTCTGGGAATCTGGAGTTACTGAAGACTCACACTTGGCAGGGAACAATGGGGAGTTCTGTTTGGGAAGGTTGGTTGCCTGGAGCTGGAAGAAGACAGACGTTTCGTGCATCAACCTTTTAGATGGTCTCTGAGAAAGCTGAGAGGGTGTTTCAGGTCCCTGAGCGATGATTCCCAATTATTAGAAGTTTTGTCTGACAGCAGGAAGGGTATATGCCAGCTGCACTGAGAGCTGGCAATGCTGGGCAGAGCACACAGCTGAGCCATGATGACAGGGGAGGTTGTGAAAAATTTGATGGACCCAAAAGGACGGAAGTGCCAGTCTTGAAACAGAGAACAGGGGCTTCTCTGGGCAGGCCAAACATCCTTGCAGATAAAGGAAGGTCACTCCCTCATGCTGCTAGACAATTTGGAGCATCCCCAGTTGGTGTGATCCTCAGAGCAGAGCCAAGCGTTTGCCAGATACTAACACTCGTCTTCACCCACTGCTGCTTCTTTGCAGAAAGGGACATTTTGTTTTCCCCAGTACTCTGCTGGCAATATGAGGAGAATTGCATGCATTTTGCCTATCCTTTATACGCCCATTCATAGCTGATATGTTACAAATCGTTTCTTGCCAATTGTAAGTCCCTGCTTGTAAATTTAGTTCCTGTTCATAGGTCTCAAATGATTTTAGAAGTTATGGCAGTATGACACTGCAGTTGTCATTATTTGACAAATGGATAAATCAAGTAGAAGAAGGAAAATTAATTTTCTCACTGATAAAAAAAGGGTGATATAAGTCCCCTAGTCCCCAGGCATCTCCTGCTTGCTGTCCAAGGACTGGCATTTTCTTACTACCTATCTCCAAAATGAAGTTCAAAAGAAAAATCAGAATATCTCAGATAGAATTTATAGTAATTTTATATATAAGATAGTATTACACCAGCATTGGCATAAATTTAAAAATATAATGTACCAGAGAAAAATAAGTGCTGAGAACAGCATGATAGCTGGGTTACATGCTGTTTGCTATAATCTCATGTAATTTGGCATACATATTTCAAAATGCAAGCACTCCATCTTGCTTAAGTTTTTGAATCGGGAATACAATTCACATGACAAAGACTAGGAAAAAAATGTTTCAGATATGCAGATTCATCTTTACCTGCAGTTCTGTCCTGAAGAAAGGCAGGAGGAGAGATAAATATACTGTGGAAAGAAAGGAGACATAGGAACCGAAATAAAGAGAAACTAACACCTCTCAAAAGCCCTTATTTCATTAAATTGGAAAAAAATCTGGGGAAAAAATTCCAATACTGCTGCATTTATATTGGAAGTGCCATGTAAAAATACATTTCCAACAAAACCGAATTTACCGAAGTGTAGTCAAAAATATCAGACATATTCTTTTAATTCTTTCCTGGGAACCTCAGCAGTGAAACAACACAACAGTCATAGTGGTTCTTGGCAAAGGGTCCCAGTGGGATGTGACGAAAATGAATTTGGACCCAAGGGACAAACACGTGATCAGAGAGGTAATTTTGATCCTATGAGTAGCTTTGATGAGTCCAGGTCTGGAACCGGGCAAACTGTTCTGCTGACAATGTTTTCTTCAAAGATTTCAAAAGATCTGGAGACAGCAAGTGCACTAAAAATATTCAATAGGTAACTTCTTAATCTCTTTATCAAAATGTAAATTGATAGGGCATTTGAATATAGTGGTTAAATAAATTCATGGGGACAAAACACTTACCATGAGAGAAGCATAGTGCAAGAACTTCCATGTAGAATCTAAACCCAGGTGGATTAAAATCAGAAATAAGAAAAGTTCTGCAAATAGCGCATTGCCTAATCCTTAGTGTGCCTGTGGAAAATGTGCTTGGTTTTGACTGATGAAGGAGAAACAAGTTGGCGTGGAATGGGCAAAAACGCTCAGCAGATGCAATTAAAAGCTATGCTTGATCCATCCAGCACAAGCCAGCAAAATGCGGCTCTTCTAGGTATGTAGGCTCCTTCTGTAGCCACCACAGGCAGTAAAATGAGAGACTGAATCCTGGCATTTACCTCAGACATCAGCCCCAGAAGAAGGTGAGCTGCCTTACACAGGTGTCTTTCTCTGCTGTTTGAACTGGGAGNGGCCTGCCCTCCAGTCCCTTCACCATCCTCGTTGCCCTTCTCTGGACCCTCTCGAGCAGCTCCACATCCCTCTTAAACTGGGGAGCCCAGAACTGCACACAGACTTCACCTTCAGACACAGTTCTGGGGGATAAGTGCCGGGTCTGACTGATGGTCCCTCACGATCTGATGTTTCCAGCAGGGAGTGGCTGCCACCGCCTGCTGTCTTTCCTCTGGCTTCCCTCAGCTCTCACTCATCCACTGCTTGACGGAGTTCTGGGCTTCCTGTTTTGTATGAAAAGAGTGGCTGCCCCTGGCTGTATTTATATGAGCATTGTTCAGTAAGAACAGATTCTTTTCTTCAAACCCCGCTTTTTTTCCTTCAGTTCAGGCTTACCCAGTTCTTCGTGTCCCTCTGGTGTCATTTACACTCCTGCTTGGTGGGACCTCTTTCTTCTCTTCCCTTACAACAACCCAAGCCCTCAGCAGTCTACTTCTTGTCCTCATGTCCTCTCACACGATCACAGAATCACAGAATATTCTGAGCTGGAAGGGACCCACAAGGATCATCGTCCAATTCTTAAATGGCACCACTGCCTCCCTGGTGGGACCTGAACCCTGGTCTCCTGTGTGAAAGGCGGGGACACTCACTACTGTACTGAACTAGTACAGTCACTGCCCTGAAGACTGAGTATGTTGGTATTGGTGCAGGCTCAGTGCCTCCGGTCTCAGCAAGCGCAGAGAAGTGGGTCCAGTGTACCCTGGCACACACCACCATGTCGTATTTCCCAGCAATCAAAGAGAAGACAAGGTATGGAAAATGGTGTTTGTTTCCTCTGGGCAGTACCATGAGACAGTGCTCCGTCTCCCTCTAGTGATGCCTGGGAGCAGGAAGGCAGTCGCTACATCCATGCCGAGACAGGCTTTTCCCTCCTCCATGAAGACCAAGTCCCTACCGGACCAGTGGTCCCCATCTCTATCTGCAGGACAGGTAGAGTTCACTGGTTCATTGTCAGAATCATTCATTACTGTACAAAAAATGGAGAAGCTGCAAGATCTCAGGCATCCTAGTCTAGCACAGGCCATGTTAGAGCTCACACCACTCTGCTGCCAGACTGGAGTGGTCCTCTTCATCTGGGGGGAACCACCCACACCAGCAGTTGGCAAAGTGGGAAAGCAGGAGCTTGCAAAATGGCCTCATACCCCACAGGAGGTTAACCAGCCTGTCTGCTGTAGGCATTGGTCCTATGTGATGGTTTGGGCTGGAGTAGGGTACATTTTCCTTACAATACAGGGGGCTGTGTTTGGAATTTGTGCTGGAAACAATGCTGATCAGGGATGATATCATAGGGATGATTCTGTTATTGCTGAACAGTGCTTGCAGAGTGTCTAGCCCTGTTCTGTTCTTCACCCCACCAACAAGGAGGGTGGGGGTGCACAAGAAGATGGGAGATGACATAGCTGAGGCAGCTGACCCCAAGTGACCACAGGGACATTCCATACTATACAGCATCATGCTCAGCATACAAGCTGGGAAAAGAAGAAGGAAGGGGAGGACATTTGCGTGATGGCATTTTTCTTCCCAAGTCACCATTAACCATGATGGAACCTAGACTTCCTGGGGAACCTAGACTTCCTGGGGATGGCCAAACCCCTGCACGTCCACGGGGAGTGGTGAATTAATTTTTTGGTGTGCTTTGATTTGCTTTGCTTGTGTGCACAGCTTTTGCCTTACCTATTAAACTATATCTCAGCTTATGGGTTTTCACTCTTGTACAATTATCTCACCTACCCCACTGTGAGGGAAGGAGCGAGCAGCTGCATGGAGCCGAGTTGGCAGCTGGGGTTAAACCACATACCTTGCTCAGAAAATCCATGAATTACTTTCAGGAGGAAGAGACCTCCCGAACCTGCTGCCTTCTAGATAGCCCCCCTGTGGCAGGAGATAAACAGTGACTGGAGTCGCACAATGAAATGACACTTGGTTGAAGAGCTGAATGTGTGTGCCTCGGGTTTCTCTGGGCAGTGGCATGGCAACAGCAGCTCCGTTTGCAAACGAGGAAGGGACAGAGCACAGCAGGGACAGACACAGGCAGGACAGGACCTACCACTGGGCAAAGGCAGACACGGTGCACGACGCTTCCAGCAGAGCCCGCTGGATGGCAGTGACAGGTCTGGGATGGAACAGGTCACTGAACATCTTCCCTGGAAAAGAAAGTGAAACTTATTCTAGGGCCTATACCGTGAGCACACGGGCCTTTAGCGCTCCGAATACTTGCTGTGAGTTCCTTAGGAATAGTCGCCTGATAAATAGGAAGGTGCAGTGGTACATGATTCATGCTACTGTAGCTGGAAGCGCTGTCCTTGTTGGTTTTTGAATGATCTACACCCTGGACACCTCACTGGGATGCAGGCATATGCATTCTCTTCACAGAATCACAGAATCACAGAATACTATGAGTTGGAAGGGACCCACAAGGATCATCTAGTCCAACTCACCATCTAACACCCGTACAGAGACCGAACGTACATCCCAGAGTGGTAAACATAAACCTAGATCCTTCAGAGGTGCACAGGCCACTCCGAGCCAGGAGAGACCCACACGACCATCCAGCCCTACACCCCCCAGCTAGACCATGTCACTAAGCTCCTCATCAAGTCTTCTCTTAAACACCTCCAGGGATGGCGACTCCACCACCTCCCTGGGCAGTGCATTCCAATGTGCAATCACTCTCTCTGTGAAAAACCTCTTCCTAACATTAAGTATAAACTTCCCCTGGCGTAGCTTGAGGCCTCTTGAGCTAATCCAGCAGGTCATTGTGGATGAAAGGAAGGAGAAAGCTCTGTCTCTGCCACATCCCTCCCTCTCCAAATACTGTGACCATCCTCAGTTTGGCAGCTGACTTGTTCTGAGCCTGTGCCATGCCCTGATAGCACTCTGCCTGACTAGAGGCCAGGGCAGCCCCATGAAAGGCTCAATGAGCACCAGAATAAACATGACAGAGAAGGCAACACACATCTAGGAGCAGAGATGTGAGCAAGGAGAGCAGGACTGCTGCTACTCTTCCTGTTGGGAAATATCAGCTGTTGCCTATAACTTCACCTTTAGATAGTTTTCCTTAGAAATCTGCTCTTTTCTCTGGGTGGTTTTCTGCTGTTTTGGTTGGTTGGGTTTGGGTTTTTTTTTTTGAGGGGGGGGTGTTGTTGGGTTTGGGTTTTTTTTTAGGAACATGTCTGTTTCAGCTGGTCACATTGACAGAATCATTTAAAATACAAAATAGTTCTGGGATGGACACCCAAGTAGAGGTTATGCAATTCAACATCCTGCTCCAAGTAGGTGTGATTGTGTTGTTCAGGTACTTTTCCAGCTGAGTATTGAAAATCTCAGAGTATGGAGATTCCCTGCATCTCTGGGGCCTTCTTCAAGATTTGCTCACCCACATGATGAACAAGTTTTTCCTTCATTCTAATGCTCCAGCTTGTGTCTATTACCTCTTTTTCTATCACCATACCACTTTGAGGTGACTTGCCTGGATCAGCTACATCCTTCCATTAGATAATTCTAGACAGCAGTAACATTCCCTTCACCTTCCAAAGAACCCACTTCCAGTATTACACCTACAGTGTTTTGCTCACAGAAATGACTGCATTTTCTTTTAAAATGGTATTTTACTCACAAAAGGCATTTTGCAAAGCGCTGAGCAGGCACACACAAAACCAACCAAGACATGTGTCCTGAAGCAAAGCTTTATGTATTGCTTTCATGAACAACAGTGCCTGTGGTTCCCCCTCCTTGTGGCTCTCTACGCCTATTCCAGGGAGCCCACACAGTTTGTAACACTGGCAGCTGACACCCACATTTGCAGTACGTGTCTGAGGGCCAGAGGCACACCAGGATTTAATGACTTCAGGGAGTGAGGGCTCTGACTCACTAACTTGCTAGTGACAAGTATAGGAGAACTGATCAGACTGCCTGCCCCTCTCTCATCCCACCCTCTTTTGGAGGTTTCCACCCCCGCTGCAGGCATAGCTAAATGTCTCCTTAAACACTCCCCAGCTGCCATAAACTGTAACATGACATAGTAAGGTAAACCAGAACCAATCTCAATTCTCTTTCAGCAGCAGGACTGTAACTTGTAATTTCTTAACTCCTTCTCCCATTGGTTGTATAGAACTTGATGGGCATGGAATGCTTCATTTCCAGACTCAGGGAGCTCTGATAATCAGACAGCTGAATCATACAGGCTATACTGTGTTCATGGATGATGTGAGCTGCAAGGAAAAGGAGAGCTTATCTGCACTCACAGGCAATGAATCAACAAAAAGACACCATTAAAGAACTAAAACTAAGGGAGGAGAGCAGCATGAGTTCAAAGTCACATGAACTCACTGGCCATGTTCAAGCTAAGCAACCTGGGAGGTGGCAAATTCTGCATGACTTTGAATTAACATTGGCAGTATAATATTCCTTGAAAAAACAGAGCACAAGAAGAATAGTATCATTCTAAAAGCTGTTGTTGTTGCCAAGTCTCGCATTTAATGACTCAAATATGCAAGTGGAACAGATCTGCAGCAATATCAGTCTAACTTTTAAGCCCTTTATTCCTGAACTTTTAAGTCCTTTATTCATTATTAATTAAAAAATCCCCTTAACATGTAAAGGTTTGACTAGCTGTAACTCGTACTTAAATATTTCCACAACCAGTTTGCAAAATAAATATTCTCCAAACCAGGAAATAGACACAAAGGTCTCCCTTGACTCTTATGATTTTCTATAATTCATACAATGATGACATCATGATTCCAGAGACTAACCTTTGCACTCACTATCACATGCTGGATGAATGCTACGATGTCTCACCACCCCTCCCTGATCCCTTTGATCCAGGCAGACACACCAGCTGCAGCAGCTGCTGACATATGTCTGCAGGAAGAAAATTCTGTTCTATTAAAGATTTAAAGATTTTCCTGGTTGATTCATTTGAAGCTGGAACAAAGCTTCCGAATTTATTTTATGAACAGAAACCTTGTCTCAAGCCTATAAAGATTTCATTTTGATAAAACGGGAGTGTTTGTGTTTTGCATTGTAACCCACAGTTAAAAAATGTTTGAATATTCAAGAACATCAAAGCAAAAGCAGTTGAGTATACAAACTAGAAACATGTGTTGAAACAGGAATTTTTCTTCCATCTCCTGAGTTGGATCCTCAGCAAATTCAATTCCACTTCTCAGAACATGTCAAATATCACAGATGTCAATATCTCAGCAGCCTTTTCTACTGCTGCTTGTTTCATCACTTCCACTACTGGTACCTACACCAGTTTCAGACCTGCTTTGCATTGATACTAGAGTTACAAGAATCCTATCACAGTATTTTTATATGTGGGGCCACATTTCTGGGGGTCATTTTGAGTACAGCTGTGCAAATCTGCTTGAAAAGGCAACCCAGCACAGGTCTGCTTGAAATACCAGCCAGCTCTGTCTGGCATGCAGTGGAACACAAACGGAGATTTTTCTCAGCTCTAATAATCACAGCCAGACCTGGTGCTGCTTAATTTAACAGCAAGGCTCAGAGGCCAAGATTTTCTCTTGCAGAATCACGTGGGAATTGTAAAAGGCTCAGAATGTCTGAAAATCAGACAGCTTATCCAGATGGCTGAACAGCGTGTTTGAGGGGACAACTTTAAGCAGACAGTTTCAAAGTCTTGGCTGTACCAGCTATAGAAAGGAAGCTGATGACAATTTTTCTTTTATATTGTGTAGAGATGGAGGTATTCAAAAAATTAAGTCATATGTCTGAGTTGAATGATCTTGCCTCTAATCTAGAACATACTATATTTTCCCCCTTTCATTTGGGTATTTATAACTTTACTATGCAAAAGTCAATCTTTAGTAGTGAATGGAAGAAAAATCACATTTAACTTCATTATTGTCGGGTTTTCGGGAATGGGAAAAACATTTTCAATGCTGTATTTTTTCACAGGAGAAACTAGAAAGGATAGAAACAAAACTTCTGGCAGAGGAGAACTGGTGCTAAGACAGGCCAGGATGGAGTCTCAGTGGTGGCACAGGGAAGCAGGTGCTGATATAAGCAGCAAGAATTCCCTCCTTTGGCCACTCAGAGGTCACCTATCCAGGTTTTCCACCATCTTTCCTCAGGACCCATTTGAACTGTACTCCTCAGTGCTCCAGATGTGCCACCATTACTCACAGACTCAAGTCTCTTTTCCTGTGATTGCTTGTCATGCTGCTGATTTGGCATTCAGTCCTGTGATCCAACCTGGATATGTGACACATCCAGCTATCCAAGAGGACACGCAAATCGCTGGTCATAAATGAGCCGGTTCTTTTCTTGGAGCACATATAATGAGATGCTGCAGGAGAAGACATGGCCTGTGTACCTCAAACACCTGCAGTGGCTGTGTGGCCCATCACAACTCAGAGACTGGCTGCTGTGTCTTCTGAGTCCCACACTTTCATTTCATCCTCATTTTTTTCAGGGAGGAAATGCAAGTGTCGTGGGAGCAACATGCACAGAAAAACTCATGTTCACTTGTCATCCCTCAAACAGAGGGTGGCTACAACTTTGGCATAGCAAAAACTCTCACTTCTTCATGCTACCCACTGGCCCTGCTGATGTCCTTGAGGATGTGAGACATGAGCTCATGATCAAACAACAGGGAGAGGCTGTATGGGCCACTGCCCTGGCTCTGGTGTTTGGCACAGGCTGATGTACCCTGAATGTACAGTCCTCCTGCATGCAGTCCTCTCCTGCCCTAAGCTGAGCAACAAATTCTCTGTACCCTTTGCCACAGTGTGAATGGGTGCTCTGGGGTCCTTGCAAGCTGCTTTTGCTGCAGGTTTCTTGTCTTTCCTGGCCAGGCACATTTCCTCTTGAATAATATCTAGGTTTTTACCTTATCAATACTTACCTAATCCTCGCCAGATGTCAAATGACTGTTCAAGCACTAAAACAAAACAGCCTTGCAGGGTTTTGATTTACCTGCTAGCAAGCAAGTTGAAATTACTGGTTACATGCCCAGCACTGCTATGCAGAGGCCAAGGTGCTTTAATGCTTTTTCTGTAGCTAACAAAAGCTGGCAGCAAGCTTGCCTCTTGCCCCTCTTTACTCTCCCCTCTTCCACGTGAAATTGCTGCAACCCTTTGCACTTGATGAGCAGTATTGCCAATTAATTACAGCACAACTGTGTGAGCCCTGCCCACAACGTTCCTGCAGGGATAAGGAAACTATGGAGGTGAATGGGGAGCAGGGTGATGCTGCTGTGCTTGAGGCACTGGGTCTAGTTCAGCAGAAAGCTCTGGCAGAGAACACAGACAGGGTGTTGCTCTCTCATGGGCAACAAATCATTTCCACACTCAGGTTCAAAGACCCCCATCTCTTGTGAAGGGAGTGTGCCTCCTGAGTGAGGAAATGTGGTGTGAATGCCTTCAGATGTCTTCAAGCAACACATTGAAGGGTGTTTCCTCGATAAAGAATAGGTGCCATCATAGCAGGGTGTCCCACCTGCCCTGCTGCAAATGGATATTTCTCAAGTCCACCATAAGAGCAGAGGTGCTCAAGGCACAAACATCTTCTTCAGTGGAGCACCACAATTTTTCTCTGGAAGAAGACAGCTTTTCACTGACAGAGAAGTGGAACCTTGAAATACTTACTTTAAAACCCAGAAATTGAAATGCAGATATTTCCTAAATAGAAGCTTATGAAACTGTAAATCTCACTATCATGCATCATGGTAGGAGAGGTAGTTAAATTGCAGGATTCATATCACAGGAGAGATATATTCACTGAGAAGCCTAAGTACAGAAGAGTACAGAGGTACAAAGAAACTAGATTGCGCCATGTTCCTGAAAAGTCAAAGGCATTGTTCAAACTGGATGTATGAATTGAAGAGAAATTAAAAGTAAAAACACTCTCAATCTTTTTCCCCCTGGAAAGCATATGCAGTGAAAACACATATTTTTCAAATATAAAACAGTTTAAATAAAACAATCCAACCAGTTCTCTCCAATAATGCTGTTTCAAATAATACTAAAAAGTAAAAACTGGCTAAGACAGCATGAGAAGCCACGCCACCCGTAGCAGACACATTCCAGCAGGAAACAAAACAGTCTGCAGAGTCCAGGTGGTTCAACTTTCCCAGCACAACCTAATCAATAATCTCGCACGAGAACCTTGCCAATAGCCCTGCTCAGAGGTAAACACATGACGCAAACACTGGCTTCTCAGAGGGAAGGTGTCACCTCTGAGTGCACAGGAACAGCCGCTGTGGACTCATTCCTCCACACACATCTGCAGGTTGTGAACTCTGAACCCATACGTAAGGATGTGGTATTTGTCCCAGCTAAAATCATATCAGTCCAAAAAAGGAGCGGCTAAATTTCACCATCATTCCTGCCATCCAAATTAGTCTGCTACATAAGGTTTCCAGGGCTGTGGAAAGAGAAGGCCCACTTGGTAAGTATGCTAATAGAACTACACATTGTATTCACACTTTTGGAGATGGACTATGTTCACTGGGAGCTCTGGCACTTATATTCCTGCCATGTCCCAGCAGTGCCATACTGATGCAAAAATGTAATACAGGCTAATAAACAAGATGCAGAAAGTAGTAATTCACTTCAAATGGGCACTACTAAAGCTTCACCTGCAGAACCTGAGTCTGTTTGAAAGAAATGTTCTTCAGAAAATTATAGACCAAGAGGAATTAGAATGCCAACAAGAATGAACAGCTGTCTAGAAACTGCTGTCTTTTCAGAAAAGTTGAACTAATGGAGCAGGTTGCCTTGGGAAGCTGAGGAGGTTTCTAAGAATAGGTTAGAGAACATCTGTCGGAAATGGTTAAATTATATTTGATCTTATCTTGTAGCAGGGGAAAAGACTAGATGGCCCTTCAACATCCCTTCCAGAGCTATTTTTATGTTTCCATGACAACTTTTTTGCAAATAGATTTCTTCTTTGTATCGAGGCACTGGGGTATTCTGAGGTGAATCATGAAAGCAGTTTTCGGGGGTTGACACTTAACACCCACATGTGAATTGCTAATAACAGTTTTCCCCTAGATTCACCTTCATATTAATTATCTGAGGACACAATTTTTTATAAATCTATTGTTAAGCCATTTTTATCCTATTTGCATCGTCCTTTTGAAATTCAGGCAGGGATAGGATGACAGCAGAGAGATCGCACCCAGTTTGGGTAGCACAGAGAAGGAAGAACAATATTTCCTGCAGTCACTACTAAAGGAAGGGTTTTTTAAGCAAGATTTTCCAACTGGAATTTGCCCAGATATCCCAGAGTTCACATCATCTCTCTTTTAACAGCAATATTAGAACAAATGGACAACTAGAATTTGAATTTGCATTGTCTGGCTGAGATGGGACTGGGGAAGGAACTGAGGAGGGACAGGACACAGTGCAGAACCAGTGCAGAAGATGCTGCCAGTTTGTAAAGAAACCCAAAGAAGAAAGGAAAAAGGAAGAAAAGAAGAAGAACGCCATACTGGAAAGGAAAGCAAAGAAGAAGCTGCAAATCAAGACACTACAAAGCAACCAGGACTGATAAAGAAATACTAAATGAGCAAATATTCTTGGCCAGGGAATGAGCTCCTAGGTTTCCACAACAGCAATAAAACAGAATGTGAAAACAGCTATCAAGTGACAGTGAACTGGCGGGTGATGAGGTCAGATATAGCAGGTGAGATGGGGGAAATTCACTTTGCCTTTTAAAGACGAGCTTAAATTTTCCTCCCTGACTGGTATTCTACACCCTCCTTATGTAACTGTAGGAAAATATTAGCTAAACAGGGTCTGGACTGCTACCCTGGGCAGTCCCTTAAACAGCCTGGCAGGCGGCTTGGCAATTGCCTAGGAGTCAAAAGCCCAGATGGAAAACTCTGAAACAGAAGCTCTTGCCACGTTGTACATTGGCATCATGAGGAAAAGACCTTGGCCTGGGACCAGGAACTTCTGAGTAACAAAATCAACCCCTGCGATAAGCAAGCATGGATACTTCTTAATTGTAATCTATATACTGCTTAATTTTAGTCACTGACAGAAGCAGAAGAGTAATAAGTCCACACAAGAAACTACACAGACATAAAGACAGTGATTATAAAGTAATGTTACACACCTGTTAAAAAACTCTGCCTTTCCCTCCATCCAAATTGTTTTTCTTGAATTTTTTCCACTTGCTGCACCCCATGCCCCATCAGCTTCACATGACATTCCTACATGGCCATCCAGACCACATGCCCGTGGTCCCCCTACTCCTGGTCCCCCAGCATGTATCCGATGTCCCTCTCCAGACCTACTTGTTTGGGCTAGGCAAGGTGTCTTATCCTGTGGCTGCTCTTATTGAACAAGGCAGTGACAGAAACATAATAAGGAGCTGGGCCAGAGTAGTATTTCAGTTGGGAATATATTGGTATACAGGTGTGGTGAGTGAGATCAAAGTGAGCTCTGATGCACAAAAGGGAATACAGAAGAGGGGCAGCTCTTTTTCAAAGTCATAGGAAAGGCATTGTGATGCTTAGGTGCATTTATAGTTTCCCTATGCATTATATCATACATTATGTTCTTCCTGCCTCTGCAAACAGCCAGCAATCCAGGACTGGAACTTGCTAAGGAAATGGCCTTTAGCTCTTCCACCTGTCCCCAGTGTGGTTTGTGGAGACTTCCCATGGACTGGGACAGCTGGCACTACACTCAGACAACCTATTTGCTAAAAAAACCCTCTGGCATCCAAGGAAGATATAGAAGGTGGAAATGTAATAGGCTAAAAGTCACAGTTGGGTCCTACACTTCGGTTACAATAACCCCATGCAGAACTATAGGCTGGGATTGGAGTGGCTGCAGGAGGATCAGGTGGAAAGAGACCTGGNTAAGAAAAGGTTGGATGAAGTTCTTGGTGACATGACCTAGATATTAGGGTAGTGTGTTATAGGTAGGATGATGTGTTGGTAGTAGGATGGCAACAGGTCAGGTTAGGTAACAGGTTTGACTAGATTAGATTAGGTAACGGGTGATAGGTTGGACTTGATGATCTCTATGGTCTTTTCCAACCTTACTGATTCTGTGATTCTGTGATTCTGTGTGATTCATAGCAACATGTGGAAATGAGATGAAGATGCATTGCTTTTATTTTTAGTATCATGCAATGATTTCCCCATGTGGGACAATATCCAGGCAGCAGAAAGGGTTCTTTGACTGTGCTTCTCAGTATTACCAAGAGTGGGTGATTCTAGCTGTAACTCTAGCTACTTCAGATTAAGTATCTTTGGTATAAGGGATTTGGGGTTATTCCTTCTGTAGTCAACAGATAGAGAAAGGCAGCTGCAAAAGAGTGATTCACCCCACCCTAAAATAGATGGAATGAGTCATCACCAGACAGGCTTATCTACTTTCACTGATTATAGAGAAAGACCAGACAAATACCTTAGGTGAGGAGCCATGGATTTTAGATGGCTAAAATTAAATATGTGGTATCCCACTCTGTAATCATGAAGGTCTTTAGGTTTCCTGGCCCAAAGATTTTGTGAGAGATAGAAGTTTTTCTGTGTTTCACTTGTAATAAAATGGTATCAACTGTTCTCATATTGTTGAAAAGGCATAGTCCTAACAGAGGTCTCAGCTCTCAGCACAATAGCAGAAATTTCAGAGGAGGAAAAATAGAGCTCTAGGCAGTGGGACACAGAGAAATTTCAGGCTAGGTTATGTGTCCTCCATAGTGACTTAACAGAATGGGAAGTGTTTATTATTAGTAAAATGCGTTTGTGGTCCCCCAGCACTACTTGCAGTAGCAGTTAAACAAACACACCATGGGACACTTGCTGCAGAAAAAAGAACCTAACTGAGAGCTAGAAAATGAGAAAATGTCTTTTTCTGCAGGCATTTTGTGTAAAGTCTGCACTCTCCTCTTGTCTGTGTCAAGCAGTCTCTGCCCTCCTGACAGAGAATAGGAGCAAGGGTTACCATAACTGAGTAGAAATGTAGCTGTGAACCTTCTTGATGTTTCAACGTGTTTTACGGAACAATAAGTAATGGCCTATTGCATAACTTAGGGCAAAGCTGCTGAAAAGTCAGTTTTGCTGGGTAACGTAAGGAGCAGGACAATTACAAGGGTGAAATATCACAGCTCAGAGAAGACCAAGGCACTGGTATAGGTGAGAGCAGAGCTCCTGGACCAAGGCAGAGAGCAAGCAGAATGTCTTTGCACTGCCAAGCACATTTCCTGATGCTTCAGTATTTGCCTTGGTTGCTTTTTCCGCATGACATATGCTAAGGTGGCAGAGCTGCTGACGAATAAACCTATGGACAGTGGCAGTTTCTTGAAAGTCTGTGATGATAATTGAAACACACCAGTAAAAGCAAAAGGTCTGTGATTCATGGTGCAAGCAACACTGTGTAAGTATAGACTCAGACCCCAAGAAACTAGGGTGAAATGCTGCTTGAGAGTGTCTTGACCACGAACCAAAGCAAGGATATTTCAGCACAGCTGTATTGAAACTAGGGAGATCATTTAGCTGAAGTGTCTAACAACTGTCAGGCGCTCCCTGCCCCTTTCCTGACCGCTTCTGGAACGGTTGTAGTGATTTATTGTGTTACCTCCTATGATGAAGGAGGTCTCCATCACTGCTGAATTAAGGAAGAGTTAAATAACAGCATCCCATGGTCTCTGGGCTACCTGTTTTGGAGGCTCAGACCACCTGGTAGGTAGCTACATAAGGGAGCAATCCACTGACCAGTTGCAGCAGTGAGGAGTTAAAATTCTTGCTTCCCATTTCTTTAGACAAATAAATCTTTCTCTGATTGCCTGGAAGGAAAAGCAGGCTGTGGTATGTGGACATCTGGGAGAGATTCAGGCCACCCTTTGTGGTGGGAGGGGAGACCAGCATGGCGAGGCTGTTGGGGCACCTCCCGCCTCAGGCTTCTTGATGGTTTGGCAGTGGCCTTACAGCTGCCTGCTTCTCATGCAGCTGCACTGGGATGCAATGTCCCCCAGCAGCCCACATGTGAGGGAGATGGGCTTGTCCACACCAGATTATTATGTATTTACCTTTCTGTCCCTAGAGTGTGTGCCTTGCCAAGAAAATAGGTCTCTGAAAAACCTCATGGAACAGGAATACAGGACCCATGACAGGAACAGTAGAATAGTGAAATGAGAGAGTTAACAGCTCTTGGAAAAACCTTTCCAGCCATGCTGGGTGTGCCTTCCTATTTACATTTGACAGCATTTTTCTCACACTACAAGGACAACTGGCATAGACTTTGCTTTTCTGCATGGAGGCACTGAGCAGCCTGGCAGAGTCACACCCCATGGATCTACTCACAGAAGCTGTGCTTTCTGTCAAGAGGTTCCCATCTGAATGGTCCCCCCATATGATTTCTATTGAGGGTCCAGAGGCAAAGCAGCAAAAAAATTCTGTGCTAACACTTCCATGAGGAGAGTTGTTTTGGAAACTGTCATCCCTGCCAAGTGTTAAAAAAGGCATTTTACCTAAAGGAAATGACTACTGCCAGACAATGAGCTATCAGATCCCTTCCAGATGGAATTTGTACTTTGTATCAACACTGTACCCCAAGGAACCATGTTACAGCGGAGGAGGCACTGACCTTGAAGGAAGAGGAAAAGTTTTCAAGGCTCCTATGTGCCTGCTGCAGATGAGAGCCGAGGCTCTTTCTAATGGACGTGCAAAGTTAATTGCCATACAACGATAGGTTTGAAAACAGACATGGGAGAAGGCACTGAAGGGCTCAGTGCTTTTGGAGGTAATTTGGCTCCTCTCAAATTGAAACAGGGGCAGTTAAATAAGTTATAGACTACAAGAAGGAGTCCTAGATGCAGGAACAACATATAATGGGTCAATGATTGCAATTCTGAAAGTGATGAAATCTAGGAATATTAAAGAGATGCTGATACCAGCTTTATGTACCCTGCTGTGGCATTATTGCCTGACACAGCTGTTTTCTGCATCATCTCATTGCACTGCTGCTACCTCAGGGCTGGAGCCATGCCTGGCCACTGCGCTCTGTGGGCTGGCAGCACCCATTCCTCTTCCCCGAGAAGAGCAGGGGCAGCACTCTCTGCATATTATGGAGCATCAGAGTGGATTTATTTTTAAGAAAGATGTAGGAAAAAAGCCATCTTATGTGGCAAACTGTGCTGTGGAATGATAGTCACAGGGATACATTTTGTTTCCTAGGTAAATCAAACCGTAGGGGGAGCAGAAGACAGAAGTCTGTCCAAGAGGCACAGATGCAGAGCCAGTCCTGACCCTCACTGCCTCTTTGTCCAAGACTGGTGGTATCATGCTAGGAGGGGAATTATAGTGCTGGTTTCCCTTGTTTTTATGAAAGATGCCAGTGGTATTGCCCATGGCTGTTACATGATCTGCTTCCTCTTTAAAATGTTCTTCCAAAACCAACATTCCTTCTTTATTATCTTCTCTTTTCTCTCCTTTCCCCTTCTTCCTAATCCGTTCTCAACAGACTGGTCATTTGTCACTGTATTCTCAACTTAAATTCCCCATCAATTCCTCCACCAGAAGTGGAGAAACATTCTGCACACCGGTCCTCAAGGCTTCACAATGCCTTGCACAGATCAGCCCCTCCAAAGATTTCCATATCCTCTTCTGTCTCAAAACACATATCTCAGGGTATGAGATGGGCAGCAGAGTGACTCATAAACACAAAGAAAGCCTAGCATGGGGTGCTTGAGGAGCAGCAAAGGATCTTGTTCTGCTCTTCTCCATCCATCTTTACCTGGGCTTGCCATACACTGAGCGACTGGTAGCTTTCTAAACAAAACATCCTCTGTTTGAGTCTAGTTTTGCAGGACTGAAATTACCAGCAGAATGCTGTGAATAAGTTCATGTAATTTTTACAAGAGGTCAGGTACTAATTTCAACAAACTTGATCACATGCATTTAACTCAAGCACTTTACTACGGGTTTTTATCTGGCTGTTTTTCAAACAGATGAAGGCAGGGGATCAGGTCAGAGCTCAGAGTAGGGCAGTTTGTCAAGCAGAAGAGGGCAGAGTGAGGAGAAAACCAAGACTGTGTGTACAGTCTAGCCCTGCTGTGGTTTTGGTCTCTTTGCATTAATTGACTTCATTGAGAGCAGCCAAAAACAGCTCTAAGGTACACTGCTGCTGCAAACAGTGTAGCACAGCCTGAGGAACAAGGAGTTGACAGTACTCCCCAGTACTCACCTACCTGAAATCATGTGCCATTGCTCATGGCTAGTGCCTAGGTTGTGCTTTCACTCTTCTCCTGCCCAACAAACCCCACCAGCAGCTAAGAAATGTCCTCAGGCAGGGCATGGTGAAAAAAGACCAAAGGCTCTTACTTAAACCAATTCTGTGCCTGTGTTTGATCCAGAAGAGTCACCCCAACCACTATGCACAAACCAGGACTGGAGCTCGTTTTCTTGGGAAGTTGATGACTAATCCCTGAGGAATGGCTGCGGTGGGAGATTGCTGCTGCACAGTGCCGCTGTCTCACAGCTCAGCTCGCCCCGATGGTGCGCTGAACAAGGCTCTGAGGAGCACCACAACTAGCACACTTCCTAGTGTTGCCCAGTAACTGTGAAAACATTGTCGTTTCTCACGCTAATCCCTCCCATCCACCCTTGCCAGCCTAAGCACTTCACCTCTGGCTGAACTGATTATCACAGAGATGCTGGATGGAGAGTGG
The DNA here is from genome assembly GCA_013390025.1 of Pitta sordida. Lineage (NCBI taxonomy): Eukaryota > Metazoa > Chordata > Aves > Passeriformes > Pittidae > Pitta > Pitta sordida. Next base: position 39,157 of record WEKX01003523.1, on the reverse strand, counting down.
TCAAGGATACAAAAGGGAAAAGGATGGATTGAACTCTCCTGGAGAAGAAATTTCATATTTCCTCTCCAGGAGAGCCCTAACTTTCTGTCCTGGAGAAGAAGTGGCCATCAGGAGCTGCGTGATTTCAGTGGTGGAAGAGCTGGGAGCCTGAACTGACTCGCTTTAATGTATGAGAGATGAGAGCAGAAAAATAGCAAGACAAATATTGCTTCATACTCTCTTTCATATTCTTCATATCTGGGGATGTGAATTCATCTAAAACATTATTTAAAACTCACGTTTCACCTCTTGAGTTAGACTAAATCTAAAATACCCACCCCCTTTAGCCTTCCAAGTTAGTGTCAGAAATGAGAGTCTGGATGTCAGAAAGCTCCTTGAGCTCCAGCAATTACAGCAAAAGCTGGGAAACTAACCCATTCCTGAAAATCCCCTGTCAGCTTCAGCAGACCTGGGCTGGAGCAATGAGCCAGACATGACCAGCATTGCCCTTCTGGAAAGACAAATCAACCTACAGAGTTAGATAGGGTCCACAGAGAGCAGTGGGGCAGAGCCATGCACACTGCAAAGCAGAAGCGCTGTGAGCGGTGGAGTGGAGAAGGACAATGGGAGAGGATGGTGGAAAGTAAGCTGGGCTTTTCCAGCAGAGAATAATCCAGGAAAATGAAGATGGCTGAGGGGATAGTTCTTTCCTCCTCAGACTCTTATGTAGAGGCAGGAGTTAGCAGAGGGCATCTAAGACTGAGGGGGGCCAGCATCTGCTTCCTCTGCATTTTCACTTTGTTTATATATCTGTATTACTGTCTGGAAGAAATGTCTTCTGCATTCCAGACAGGGATAATGAAATCCGTTCAGGGCAGGGGGAACGGGGACGATGGGTTCAGGCATCTCAGACAGCCCAAGTCAAGGGCTTGGCTGTGCACTGGCAACGCACATTGCCATACACCCTTACACACAGGAATTGTCCTCCTTCAGCCTCCTCCCCCTTCCCTCCTCTTCCCCTCCATCCGGTTCCAGAGGGAACCTAAGTGCACTTAGGAAGATGCAACTCATCATCCTGCAACTTGCTCAGAATATTCAAAATCCCTTTCTCATAAGGGTTTTTTCACATTAAGTTGGTTTGATAAACATTTCGACCTCTGCATACCACTGATAAACTCTGAGGTCTGCTCCCCTCCCCCCTCAACCCTTACTGTAAATATCTTGCAGATGCTCTGCTCATTTTTCCTCTATTATAGCCAGCTGGCAACTTTGTTGGCATGTCAAAGAGTTCCAGACCTTGCAGCAAAGTAAACTTTTAGTCTTCAGCTCTGGATGTTTTCTTACCGATATGCCAATCTGTTGATGTTTTTCAAATGCTCTTTAATTTTGCCATTAGACCAGTGGACAAAATGTGTAATCCAGAAAAAGCAACCTCAGAAAATGCTGTCCATCAGAATGAGACTATTAAACATATTCAGCTGAAAAACATTATGGAAAGGACCAAGTGAATTTCACAGAAGGTGAATGACTTCATACAAAATATTTAAACCAGTCTATAGCATTTTATAATATGGATAGAATTTTCTATTAAATTCCTTAGGTAAGGCTAAAATTTTACCTGGAAGGATCTTGTTCAATATTGAATTTATTTTGAGGCGGGGCAAGGGGGGGAAGTGGGTACATCTCAGATATTTCCAACTCTGTTTCTGAATAATAATATTATATTTTCATTTCTATGACATGCTACAAGCTTTACACAGAAGAAGCAAAGCAGCTGACAAGATCTGCTAGGTAGTAGCACTGTAGGCATCAGCATGCATAACTTGTGCTAAGTCCATGAAGCTGACATCTGAGGAACGCACACAAAATCACGGGAAAAATGTGCTGGACACAGTTGATTTGGAGCCCCTGTGGTGCTGTGCACTGTGCAAGGAAGAAAGCCAGAGAGAGAGGAATTCAGTTCTGTCTCTCTCAGGGGTGAGAAGAACAGATGAAGGCCAGGGGAGGGTGGCTTGAGGCTGGTTCAGTATAACCTGCCTTTAATGGAGCTCATTAATTTTGGACTCTGGGACACATAAACCCAGTCACACACCGCCCAGACAGCCTCAGGCACAGGCAAGGTGAGGCTGTTCCTATTCATCCTACACCACACAGGTAGATGCTCAGAGCAATAGGCTCTTTTGAAGGAAGCCAAGTCAAGCCTGTGATTTTCAAGTGCTCCCAGCTCTTGGTCCTCTCCCATCCCCACCCCCACATTATTCCCACAAAGCAGCCAGAGAAACTCTGAAGAGAATTGCAATGGACACTGCCTTTTCCTCCTTCTCCAGGTACACTTTTAGCATAGTGATGTGCTCCAACATGTTGTATCACATATGGCACCATAAACAGTTGTTTAGTCATGAGTAACAGGGAGGCGTGTGGATGACATAACCAGAAGCGTGGGTATGAACTGGTTTGGCAGGTGTAGCTGTTGGGAAAAGCATTGACGAAGCTTGGCTCAGAAATGGATGGGTTGGTCTGTAAATGAGTGGAGGAAAGATGGAACATGTACAGTCAGGTCTCCTATACCACGGTACTGCAGGTCTTGCCCCCTATCCATGCAGCCCTCCATCTGCATAGAATGGCAGCTCATTAATATGCAAATTTGCCCTGCACCCTGACACAGCCCCCTGGTGCTCTGGTGCTGCTTCAGAGCAGAAACTGACACCGATACACACATTTGGCTGTGTGTCGGTGTTCGTGTCGGTTCTTCCCGGTGCCTCCAGCCATCCCCATGCAGGAAAAAAACCCTTTTCTGCTCGGCCGGGGGAAACTGGTACAGGGGAGATACCTGCACTGCTGTCCCGATGTCTCTCCGGATGGGTAGACCTGGTCTCTCCATACTTGGGTTAGACATCTACCCTGAGAAAGTCTTGGACACCACTTCTAACTTGAGAGTGTGTACATCTTTCATAACTGCACAAAGCCTCCTCGCTCGGAACTGAGCCAAGGGGAGCTGAACCGAGGGGAGTGGGGTAGGTGGTAGGTCCAGTTGTGCAGAGCTGAGCCGAGTTGCTGTGGGAGTGGCGCGTACCCAGCTCAGCTCCGCTGCAGCCAGCCCAGGGCGGCCACCTGGCTCGGCTCACCACCACAGCATGGGTGGCCAGGGGTGGGGGGTCGGATTTCCATATTTGTGACTGCCTACTTTGAATATTCATGTGTGTCAGGTCGCGCATCCGCAGTCCCAAAACGAGCCTCCTTAATCACTGAAAAATCACGCTGCTAAGATGTGAAGTCACAATATGGGGGGCTCAAAGTGGAAGAGGGACGACTGTAATAATGTGAAGATCAACTGAACATGATGGAGAGGCCAAACACAGGAACTCACAGAACAAGAGTGGAAAATCAGGGAGGTCTGAGAAGCACCAGGAGAGGATGGAGGAGTGAAACTGAGGGAGAACAACATTTTGAGGAAGGAGTTAGGTTGGTGAGTGACGTGGAAGGAGCAGAAGCCAGACTGATGGCATATCAGACAGTTTTGAAAGAGACAAATCTAAAATGAAGTTATGGATCCTGCTTCTGAGGCAGAAGTGATTGATTTGTGTGTCACTGTTACTTTCATCCATCCTACCAAATGAAAGGTTGTTTGCTGTCACAACATGATTTGGGCATTTTTAAGAACCACATCTGGGGAGAGGCTGAGGGAGCTAGGGTTGTTTAGTCTGGAGAAGAGGAGGCTCAAGGGAGACCTTACTGCTCTCTACAACTACCTGAAAGGAGGTCGTAGTCAAGTCTCTTCTCTCAGGCAACCAGTAACACAACAAGAGGACAGTCTCAAGCTCTGTCAGGGGAGGTTTAGGCTCAATATTAGGAAGAAATTCTTCACTGAAAAAGTTGATTCACCATTGGAATGTGATGCCCCAGGGAGGTGGTGAGGTCCCCATCCCTGGAGGTGTTTAAGACTAGGCTGGATGAGACACTTAGAGCCATGGTTTAGATGATGGGTTGGTATTGGGATATAGGTTGGACTTGATCATCTCAAAGGTAATTTCCAACTTTGCCAATACTGTGATATACAGTTGAATACATTGAGCAGTTGTGCCTAACTCACTTGAATGGATGCACAGCTAAAAAATACACTGTTTAAAAATCTTTAAAAATGCTTAGCTAAAAGTTATTTGTTCCCCTGCTCCCTGCAGACACAGTATTTCCACTTCCCACTTCCTTCTCCAATTCCCATCCTTTCCTATGACTTGTGATCTGGATAGAGTCCATCCAGAGACCAAGAGATATGGGAAATCTGACTGACCAGCTGCCTACTCACTCCTGGCAAGCCAGAAGTTCAAAGAAATGGATTCACAGGCCAGGTGTGCACAGTCAGACTGAAGCACAGCTGAGTTACTTGCTTCCTCTAGCACAGCACCACATCTGAACCACATCTCAATTCATCAGCTGCTGACAACCTAAACACTATATTTGAGCGCTCCTGGGACTAATACCTGCCTTGCCGAAGTGTCAGCATATGGCCACCCTTCCTGTCCCACTAGCATCAGCCCTAACCTATTGCACTCCTTTAGGATGAGTCCCATCCCAGTCTTATCAGCTTGATCAGATTTTTCCCCTTCCCTTTGCAACTACTGATAAATTGCATCATGGTCTGAGTGCTTGAATCTCCCAGCTCCATCATTACACCTTCGTTCATTATCCCAACCAGACCTCTGTGCAGAGATGCCTTCCCCCCTAATCACACATCTCCTCATGTAATCCTTTCTTGTTTTCTGGTTCCAGATCCAGTGCTAACTCGGTTATGAACTCAACCAGAGTGAACTTGAGTTTTTTGCAATGACCCCTTCACCAGTGAAGTCCTGCAGCTCACAGCAAGCTGGGGCAGAGATGCCCAGTGGCCTGACCTGCACTATGGGTGTGAGATCCTCAGTTGCAAACCCAAATCACTTTATAAAAATGTGCAATAGCAAATACATAGCATAGTATGAACACAGTAGAGCTGAGAAGGATTTTCTCATGTATATTATAATGCCAGGAAAAGGAAGACTTGAAGAAAAATGCAAGACAGTGGCCTTTCTAGTTGAATGACAGGTAGAATAGGAGTCAAAATCCCTACATGAAAACATCCACTTTAGTATAGTGGTGAGTGTCCTCGCCTCTCACGTGCCAGAGCTGGGTTCAATTCCCACTGGGGAGGCAGTGGCGCCATTTAGGATTTGGACTCGATGATCCTTGTGGGTCCCTTCCAACTCAGAATATTCTGTGACTTGAATTTCACAGTTCTGAGTAAGCTGTGTAGCTTTCCTGTGAGTGTAAAAGTGCAAGTATAGCTAGAGGGCTGTAAATTGGGGGACAGAAGGGAAATCTGGGTCACATCAGGTTATCTGATTGCTGAGGCACTGGATGCCAAGCACTTGTACCCCAGCATGTGCAGTACAGGCCAGGCCAGAGGAATTACAGGTAAGGAACAGGTTAGTGAAGCAGTAAAGAAATAGATTTTCTATTTTGTTTAGTTATTGTGACCATGTTTCCAGCCTTGTAATGCAAGGCCAGATTCTGTTTCTTCCTGAGTAAACTCTTACTCTGTCTTTATCCTTACATTCCTCTGCAGCTGGAGAGGGCCTAAGTGGGACTCTCAGATTTGGTGACAGTATTTTTTTTTCTTTTGCAGTAACTAATGTAAATAAAGCACTGTTTACTGTTCCTGTCTTGGGTGTTTGCACTGACATCTGTTTGGCTTCATAAAATAGAGGGACCCTCCCTTCACTCCTCCAAGCTGAATGAAATGGCAAGTAGATAACATGGCAAAACCATGACAGTGTATACACAGTATACACTGTCTTGTCATGTACATGTACATGTACAATTGTTGTGGTTCAACCCTGACTGGATGCCAGAGACTCACCCACAACCTCTCCCGGAGGAAAAAAACTGGAAAAAAAACTTATCACAGGAAAAACAAGGCAAGCTACAAGTGAGGAATATAAAGGATTTATTTATTAACTAACAAGATCAGAGCTTAATGTGAGAAGCATCATTTTAAAGGCAACCTTTTCCCCTCACCCCTCCTCGTCTTACAACAGATCT
>WEKX01003521.1:47280-174255 GCA_013390025.1 Pitta sordida | reverse complement strand
TAAACAAAATAAAAATTAATAAATACTAGGTTAATAAAACCTAGTATGATTGTGAGAAGGCAGAATAACTTGCTCATAAATGCATTTTTAAATCAGTTTGCATTCCCAGCTTTACATGAAAAGGTACTTTATCAAAACAAGGGCAGAATAGAACCAGTTTATAAGATGAAGAAGTCATTTTATAATACATATTTATAAAGGAATTCATAGAAATACAGTGAGATAAAATATTCTGTAAAACTACTTGCAAGAAAAAGAAGCAATTTCTCTCTGATTATTAATGGAAGTGGAAAATACAAATGCATGTAAGAACTAATGGACAGTAAGTGTGACACGGGGCAGTGATTTAGTGGCCCACTGTCTGCAGTCTAAAAAAAAAAAAATCGGTTGAAAAATAATCCAGTAGATGCGGCAGTTGGGGACATGGTTTAATGATGGACTTGGCAGTGCTGGCTTAATGGCTGGACTGGATGATCTCAAAAGTCTTTTCCAATATAAATGATGCTATGTTTCTAGGTTTCTATATCCATAATCCTGGCAATCAAAAAAGGAAAATTCAAGTCATGAATGAACTTACAAAGTCTAGCTTCAAACTACACAAATACGACTACAAATCAAAATTCTAAAGGCAATGCCAGACAGCAAAATATCCTAATGGTGTTACCAGGTTTTACAGAGAAGCAGAGTAATTCTTAATAGAAAAAAGTGAATAGCATTTTTTGCAAGTAAACACAGATGTCAATGTCTCATGGCTTCATGTTTTGGCATCACGAATTGAACTGTCATAAGTAGCACTGAAATTTGATGTAAAGATTTCTAATTGTACAAGATAGACAGGTGGTGGGTGGGTTCCTATGAGATCATAAATCCCTGGCAAGTGTGAGACACTGCCAGCGTTTAGCTGGACACTACCTTCAGTAGGAGGACACTACAAGATGGAGAAAGTTATCTGCGGCATCAGCTTGTGTATTTGATGTCATTTATAGTGTTTCAGTGGGATCTGGAAGAAGCTCCGGATCCTTCTGCTATCCATCAACAACAGAAATCTTTAATATTTCTAAAATAAATACAAAACAAGAGTATGTCCCTACTACAGTTCTCTGAAGGCCTGGAACTTGTGGCCAACAATTTTCAGCCACACTGTTCTCATTTCAGCAGTGCTAGAGTACAGGTAAAAAGAGGTCATATCCTGGAAAAGTCACAGCAACTGCCCTTTTTTTCATCTATTTTTCATAAACAGCAGAAAAAAATTGGCACTATGCCAAATACTTATTTATAGACACCATTTATTCCTAGGTATGTATTTATTTTAGTCACCAGAGAACAATTTCAGTTAAACATACTTATTACTATATATCTGGAAATCTATGTTTTTAAATACCCTCTGTCAATGTAAATTTTTTGTTGTTCTAACTCCATTTTGCCCTCGATGAGCATGCTGTGTGTATTAATCACATACACTTCCACAACATCAGAAGCTGTGTGGTTTTCCTAAGTAAAAGATGCAAGCCTGAAGTTCCTCTTCATATTTTATGTAAAAAATCCTAATTGTCCAACTTACTGGCTTTCTTAAATACATGCTAAAAATAGAAATTGAGTCTCAGGATTTTGTACTATGACTTGAGTTAGCTGGTCATTGCTGATTGAACCAATTTCTTACAAACCCTCTGCACAGAGTTGGACTTTCAATTCAGAGCCATCCACTCACGCTGCTGAATGAGAAAGGCTGTAACCTTCAGCACCATGTTAGCTTCTTCCACAGGCAAAAGAGCATGAAATGAAAACTATGCACTCTCCTTTCATATGCTAGAGCTTTTTACACTTAAAATTGCATGCATCTGTCAGGGACTGCTCTCTTACTTTATAAAGTTGCAACTTTTCCCCTTCATATTTTCTTCATCTTTGCCCTTATCTTCTTTCATCTGATTGATTTACCCCACACTCGGGACAAGGCCTGAACTGACCTCAGAATCCATATGTTTGCTATTTATTTACTGACACGTCTTCAGCTCAACCTTTGCAAGGTAAGCAATTTTTGTTTACCTCATTCTGCAGATTGATAACTGGGCTGGAGATCAGATGATTGTGTAATACAGCTACAAGCGCTGGTGCTTGCGAACCTGTAATACCAGTGTAGTGTATTTCAGCCAGCTCTTGCATGTCAGCTATGTCAGCAGGGATTTTCAGAACTTTCTATGCTGCTTACAGGGCTCAGAGGGATCTAGTCATTATACTAAACCCATTGCACCAACCTAGTTGTGCGAAGCAGCACACAACTGTGTGCATATGCAAAAATCAGCTTAATGCGCCCAACCCCTCTCAAAAGGTTTCAGATTCTTTTTCCTCTACTGAAAAGAGGGAATTGGAAGGACAAAATAAAAACAAGAGCAAACAAACAAATCAACCAAAACAACCAAGGCAGAAAAATAATTCAGTGATCAGCTTGAAATCCCTAAATATGCAGGCTAACAGATGGCTAGCCCCGCTACCTAACATCTCATTTTCTTGTTCAATATTTGATAATACTTTCTACTGAAAAGGTGACATAATTCCTCACTTTGTGATTCAGTGTTTAATCAGTGGATTTTAACCACCGTATTTCAAACAATGCAGTGACACCAGTGTCTTTAGAAGCGCTGTGTGTACAGAATGTAACATAAGCCATGTATAACTTTTTTTCCCACTGTAAATGCCATAATGGCTTTTCCATTATTAATGATAACTTAGAATGATCCAAAATGTTGTAAAGTGGTTACTGGACTCACATTCTACCTAAGCCATTAACTGCTTCTCTGATTATATCAAAATGCATCTCAATTCCCCATCTACCTCCCCACTACAATTCCTTCATCAATATTCATAAGATTCAAGGGCTTGATATTGATTACTGGATCTAATGGACTCATTATGCGAAGTCATCGTGAATGCTGAAGCAATTCTACTGTTCTGACTGATTTAAATGCTTGCTCAAAATGTTTTTAGACATTGGTATCACCGCAGGAGCAAGCAGAAGAGGAAAAAACCCACCACAGCATTTTTAAATTACGATACTCTGACAGGATGGACTTCTTCCACTCCTGTATGAGATGCCATGCACCCCTAAATGCTCTGTCACATAATCCCCAACTTAATGGGAGCCCATGTTATCACACAGCAGAAAGAAGTAGTTAATATTAACTGATCATTATTAACATTCATTATGGAAAATCACTCTGATTGCACTAAAACCTCATGGTGCAGTCAGCTGGGTTGTTCTGATATTTACACAATATTGAGTTCCTGCTAACCAAAATTGTGGCAGTTATATAACATCTTTCAATGTCACGGTGACTCTGCAAACAAAATCTATTCCATTTATCAGCAACAAGGTACAAAATAAGTGCATTTTTTGCAAACAGTTTCTAATGGCAAATATTTTACTGCCTCACCCCCAACATTATTAGTGACAAGCATTCTTTTTTTAAGGGATAAAAACAAAACATTGCAACTACACCATGAATTCATCTTTAATTCACAAAATCTAACCTTTTCTGGAAGAATGATATTCCTTAAGAACTCAGTTAAACAAAACCAAACAAGAACAAAACGACAAGACTTTCCTATGTTAAGAAATTGCACAAGTAAAAATTAAAGTTATTTAACAAATTCTAACTTGTTAGAATTTGTTAGAAAAATTAGGAACAATGTATTAAAATAAACAAATAACCTACAAGAAGAAATAACCTGAAAAGGAAGTGAGTACAATACCATTTGGATTCTTAAAAAAAAATTAAAAATATGTAATACAGAAACTAGTAATGGAGGTGTCACAATGCAGTGAGGATATACTGTATAAACCTACACTGCATCTGCTTCTGAGACTACCATATTCTTGGGCAGAAAGGCTTCAAGTGTTTGGAAAGCTGCAATGTAAATGCTGCAAAAAATCAGTAGCTTTATGAACGAAATTGCCAGACTTGATTTTGCACCTGCTATCAGCCTCCTTGACATGTACACCTTTCAGATGCTCCGTGAATACCAGCAGAATAAAACCAAGATACACACCCTCTATGAGTGGTACCAATAACAATCAATAGGCATTTCAGGATACTTCAAGTTACAGTAAAAACTATAACCCCATTTTGCCCTGACAATGATGACCTCTGCTGTGGTTGTTTCATTTACTAGTGAGGCAATTACTGATTAAGCTGTAACTATTTTATTCCTCTCTCTGGGAAGCTATGTATCAGACATGAGTAACAAAGGCAATCTAGGGGAAACTGCTTCACAAAACGTGAACAGTCTGCAACATTAAGTCCCATGTTTAGTCCTTGTTATAGGGACTAAATTGAACACTTGCAAGATCAAGTTACACAGGTTCAGTTCTAAAATCCTGCCTACAGCAAAACCAAAGCAGTGACCTGCCGATGTCAAAACTGAACTGTGAAGGTCAGCGTAAAACCAAACAGGATCTATGGAAACTTTTCCAATGGCAACAACAGACTCAAAAATTACCTACATGGCTAAGATCTCCCATCCACTTAAAAACCAGACACTGTTATTGCACGGTTCCATCTACACCTGAATATAACAACCAGCAATAGAACTTACTGTCTGACATAATATAAATGTATCTTGTTATCTTTAGTATTAAATAGCTTACAGACATCAAGATCGGTTGGTCCTTCCAATAAAGGAGTTTTTAATAAGAAAAGGTAAAGTCTAATCAAAACATTAATACGAGTCATGTAAATTCAGATGACTGTGCAATCAGCACAACTGTGATACCAGCACAATGAACATGATAGAAAGAAATGAACTTAACCTTGAATGCTTGCAGATATACATAAATTTGATCAACTACCTGAATATTCCTATAATCCTGTTTATCCTAATCTGTAAGGGTATTATAGAAATTCCATCATGTTCCAAAGATTTTTTAAAAAAATCACAATGTGCAGGTACCAAAGAAAAAATACTGTTACAAACAAAAAAGAGTCAGAAATCACCTAAACTTCAATAGGGAATGATATAAACCACCCTCAAGGCTGAAGGTTTAAAGGACGTATTTGATGGTCTTGTTGCATGGATGTTCCATAGAAGAACAGATGGAGTGTGTTCCCTGCAGACGTTTTTTTTCTCCATGAGATGGACAGGTGAAAGTCCTATCAACATATCTGCATCCTAAAGCACTCACTCATCTGTTAGGAATGACAAGAACACATCTTACAAGATAGGACAGTTTATAAACTTCATGTGAGGTCTTCAAGATGTGCTTGGTGGATCATTCAGTGTCAAAGACTGGCCTATTAACACTGAAACATGTATCGTCAGTTCAGCGAAGCACGCTAAACTCTCAGACTGTTTAGTCTCTCAGATCCCAAGAGTGCTCATAGGGACACAAGCTTAGCTTCAGGCCACAGGCAAGGTTGCAGCGGATCCAATCCCAGCAGCGGAGGGATGTATCAGCAACTGTGTCGTGCACAGAAAAGGACTACAATTATGAATAGCCTGTGCATTTAAATCACATTTGTTTTGACAGACTTTTGGTCAAAGTAAGGAGCTCCTTACTTTTCAATAGCTCCTCTAAAGAAAAAAAAAAATAGAAAAACAGTAGGTGAAATAAACAGAGATGCCCATGACACATAAAATACTGAAACACAAATTACAGAAGTCTGCTTTGCTACCATATCATTTCATATGAATTATCTCCAAGCATTTCTGAATCTTCCATGAATGTTCTCCCTTCTCCACCAAACCATTTATTTTTCACTGAGCTTGTAGTAGCATAACTACCTTTGACACTTCACTTGTTTCATCACATTTGAAATAAGCCAAGAGGTTCCCAGAAGGAACAGTATCTTCTTCATTAGGAAGGAGAGGACATAGAGGAAAACAAAATGATTTAGAAGTGTGTGCTGTGGCATGAGAAAAACATGCCAAAAATCATGAGAGGCAAGAGGTCCAAACAACATGGACTTTGCATAGAGTTTTTCTTTCTAATCCATCTTTCAAGTTTTATTGAACTGTCATCAGAGTGGTCTTGAATAATATGTACCTAACCATGAAGCATTTTAGATTTCCTTTAGGACCTCCTATATTTAGAACAGCATTGCTGGAAAAATCAGGAAGTTTCTGTTCTAATGTTATTTTGTCAAAATGCAGAGCTCCATCCAGAGTGGAAACAACTACTTACAACAAATTCAGTTTAAAACGTAAATGCAACTTAAGGAGATTTAGTTTAAAAAAACCCTCAAAAACTCTTCTGGAAAATTGGCTGGGAGAGAATATGAAGTAAATTTTTTTACAAAACTCTACATTATTTTCAGAAGCTTCTATGCAAAACATATTTTTGTCAGAAAACCTTCTTAAAGAGGAAAAAAAAAAAAGTATTTCCTGTCCAGTTCTGGCATCTTGCCTTTCAGTGACCAATAATAACAGCCCAGTAAAAACAGAGCGCAACACACAGGATCCAAGTGTTTCCTCCAGATGCACCTGCAGATGTTCCTTTGCCTTGTATATGAAAGAGTCCTCTCTCTGCTAAATCTCATCTTTGCAGGATGATACTAATTTGAAATCAATGCATTTAGTTACATCAACAGGATCTGATTTTCTCAGCATTTCTACTTCTTTCTGTAAGTTAGTCCACAAGGAACAGTATTCTGCACGGAAAGAACTGAAGGCAAGAAAATACTGGTTTATCCACAGCTTCTGTATGACGTTGAAGGTATGCCTAACAAAATAACACGTTTCTCAAACTGAAATTTAAAACAGGAAGGATGCAAATGAGAAAGACAAAATAGACTAAACTATTAAAGGACCTACATTTGCTGTTAAGCAGGCAACACCATTATGTTTTCACTTTAACTATTGCTACATTTCACTGTCATTGAGAATTTCTTCAACCAATACTAAAAATCTGTTTGGCTAGCACAGAAAACATTGCAATATGCTGATAATTTCTTTTACTAAGTTTTATCACAATGATCCTTCCTGAAAATGCGCAGGGGAAGGTGTCAGTCAAACTGCACTAGAACTTCTAAAAGTTCGGGACTTCTAAAAGGGCTTTTGCAGAGAGCAAAGAGGAAGTCTGCAGCCTTTCAGCTCCACGATTGCTCAGCTAGGACTCCTCCCGTTCCTGATTCCTGGTTTGCAGAATACTGGGAAACAACAGAAGCAGAAACATGAATGGTTTGTTTAAAGTAAAACATCCTCCAACAAGCAACTCCACTGGATTATTAGGCTCAGCAAGTAACTGAGCACAAGAGTGTTACCGCAAATCAAAGGATGAGACAGAAAGGCTCTCAGCCAAACACGAGAGGGGTGTACAGCACCAAGAAACTACTGCAGTACAGGGAATCCTCAGCTTCCACAAACACCAACTGTGAAACATTCTTACGATGACGGCAGACACAAAGATTTGGGTGAATACTTCCGAGTTCTGCTCTAATGCTGCACAGCTGTTTGTGTACAGTTATCCAAAGAGGCGCCTATAAAAGCAGCAGCACCAAATAATGTGAAATGTTGTAGACATTGAAATGATGAGACCATCTGCTACATTCCTGGTCACACCAACAAGTACAGATAAACAAAGCCTCTGGGTGTAGGTGCAAAACAATTGTATTTGCATTATTCTGCAGAAAAGTCACACTTTCTTTGCTACCATTCAGTCTTCAGTCTATTTTACAAAATGTGACAATTCTAACATCTATAACTTCTTCTTTTTCTGGAAAAATATGCCAACATCCAACTACATATACTTATTTACTGCAATGCTTACTTAATATGCAATATCATTTCTCAATAAGCAGAATCATACTGAAAAAAACCTAAATACAAACTTACAGAGGCACTGATACACATACAAGCCAAATAAAAAGCTACATTAAAACTTGCACAGACGGTTAAAATTATTAACACTACCATTTGGAATTAGAAAAATGAGTTACAACTTCTAAAAACCTTCATGCCTGGGAAATGTTGCTTAGAAACATTGGTGTAAGATAGCCATTTGCCAAATGTTGATACTTTATCAACATTTTCCTATGCTCATCAAATTTATTTAACAAGTGATAAAATAATTGGCTACCACACCATTGATCCAACCTTAATATCCCTTCTGAGTGCTCAGCAAATTAATAAGTTTCACTTAGCATCTAGGGGCTCAAGGGCTATAAGTTCTGTGCTATCCTACTCTTACCCATATGCAAGGTAAATTAATCAATAACTTAACAGGAATAATAGAACTCTATTCTTTAATATAGAATGCACTTAAATATTTTTAAAAGCCATTTTAAACAGATATAAGCAAAATCAAAATGATCACGGTTGCATATGACATCCCTGCTGTTTCTTAACATGTCACATTAGAAGAAGAAAGCGATAGGTTTATCTCCAGGTATCAGTCATAAACAATCATACTTCTCCATTTATATTTATATGTAGTTGGCTAAGATCTAACGGCACCATGTATAATAATTTTCAAACATCTCATCAAGAAGCTTATTAATTTATTTGTCTCTCATAAACCAGTATGTAAATTTCCTCAGCCACTCTCTACAGCATACAGTGTTAGTGCAGGAAGTGCTACATTAGCTCCTCTTCCTTCTTACAACAGTGAAGAGCACTCTGAACTGCAAAAATAGAATCTCATACACAGAATGACAAATTATGTAAGGTTTATTAATTGTTGCTGTAATTAGTAGAGACTAAGGAAAATAATTTTGTAAGATTTAAGTATATTGCATGTCTAAGGGTAAGAGAATTTACTTTTCAAGGAATTAAGTCAGTACCCAATTGCAACTTTCTATGGCTGATTTCCTCTACTTGCTCAAAAATGAGTACAGCAGATGGAGCTCAGTTTTTAAACTCTTATCTACATGCCAGTTCTGAAATTCAGTAACAAAATAACACAGTGAACAGACACAATTTTCCTCTACCAATGTTGACAGTGTTCTGGGAGAAGTTGTAACTCAAGGTCACAGAGAATTTCATTCCTCCACAGTTCAGTTCTTGTTCCATGCTGAATGTATCAGCAAGGGTGTTGTTTATAATGAAGAGGGGGTTTTTTTGTTGTTTGTTTTTGATGTATCCATGAGGAATTAGACTTAGACCACCAACTGATTTCACACAGGCCACCCAAGTATTCCCTCAATATCAAAAGCAGAAAGCAATCCCTTTCTAAAACATCAAAATTTTGCTTTTGTCTCCAGTGCTGATTGCAATTTAACACAGCAAAACGCCACCACAGATGCAAGAATTTTACTATAAATCAGAGCAGAGGAGTTCTGCATAAAAGCAAGGACTATTTAAAGACAAAACACAGAGCCATGATGGAATCCATCCATTCCAAACAACGTTGACATCATGGTACAATGCACCCTAGAAAGTCAGTTTTCCATGCCCTGGGCAAACACTCAACTGCCTTTTATCAGCACTCTTAGTCATTACCATGACAGCAACATAGGATGAAACCAGCATCCGTTACATCGCATAGCTACCTTAAATGCCATCCGGTCACTGAAACACAGAGGGCTGGAAAATTACTTGGAGCAATACTGCGCTTTTGCTAGTTCCAGTGCATATTTCGACTGATGCAAACATATTAAGGCAGTTAATCAATTACAAATCAAAATCCATTCCCTCTAGTATGAATGAATGCAATTTTGTTCAGGTGAAAGCATTATGTTGAAATACGTACTTTGAACTGAACATAAACAGTGTATAAATTCTGAGTAACAAGAGCTAAACAAACTCTTTCAATGAGTTTGCCTATTTCAAACATCAACTTCTGCATGCTTGAAAGGATGTTTTAGTTATTTTTATAATCTTCCCGCAGTTTCCAGGTAATGCAGGTAATTTTCAGTATGAAAATCGCATTACAGTGACCAGATGAAAGACTCGGCAAAAGAGAGCTAGCTTCATACTCTACACTAAACCTATAAATGGAATGTTTTATTTACAAAAAAAATACTTAAAAGTGGTACCCTTTCATTAAGCAGCTGCTTTCCCCCCATTTGTCACGCAGATGAGACACAGGATAAAGGACTTGATTTGCAACCTGTACATCATCAATCCCCGCTTGTCCGGCGTGAATGAGGATCACAGCACTCAATCGTGAAAACAGATTCAATCTTAATTTAATAGCTTTCAAATGAGACATTTTCATGTCAATATTATTGCATGGCTTTATAACCTAAACTTGATTTTCTTCTCAAGGAGGTCACAGGTGAAGTAATGGGTTCCAATGCATCTCAAAAGTGACAATGTGCTAACAGAATTATTAAAAAGACAGCCCAGTGCTGATCCTATGAGAAAAAATCCGTGTTGCAGATCTTTGTCATGGCCTTCAGCAGCAGCTGACACATCAGGGTAGCAGAGCAAACCAGAATCTACATCAACTGCTTTTCCTCAAAACTGACACAACAATTTGATATATTTCCTTCATCTATATATGCAATTCAGAATCAGATTTTAAAGTTATCGCATTTTAGTTTCAAATTATTAATGATATTTGATTTTAGAACAAAATATGGAGCATGCACTTGATAGCCTTCCTTTAGAGATCTGAACTCAAGCTCCAACACCCAGCTCCCAGAAAACAACTCTGCCGTGTAATGTGCCAGTTTGACAGCCTAAGGAAAAAAATAAAGCTTTTGCTACTAGCCAAAGGCTACTAGTGAAAGTATTGCATTGAAAAAAAGAGAAATAGAAAAACAGCATTTCTAATAATGTTTTCCACCAGAATAAAAAAACCTTTCTTTTTAACAAAAAGGATTTAAAAGACTTCTGTCGTAGCACCTGGCACAGAGGTATCCACTAGTTTTATACTGCCTTTTTCTTTACAATGCCCGACTTTCAAAGTTCAGGCTGATAGCATGGGCATGATCACAGCCTCAGCTCCAAAATGCAAAAGGTCTCTTTGCAGCCCTACCTGCATNCCGCAATATGGGGGGTGCGAAGTGCGAGAGGGCCGACTGTATTACCACACACAGGAAAACTTAGTTGTTTTCCTTACAGAAGCCATCAACAGTAGTCGCAGAAGGAATCAGACCGTGGTATCAAGATTACAATCACATCCTGTCATTTGTGAGGAACGGGANATCCGTGTTGCAGATCTTTGTCATGGCCTTCAGCAGCAGCTGACACATCAGGGTAGCAGAGCAAACCAGAATCTACATCAACTGCTTTTCCTCAAAACTGACACAACAATTTGATATATTTCCTTCATCTATATATGCAATTCAGAATCAGATTTTAAAGTTATCGCATTTTAGTTTCAAATTATTAATGATATTTGATTTTAGAACAAAATATGGAGCATGCACTTGATAGCCTTCCTTTAGAGATCTGAACTCAAGCTCCAACACCCAGCTCCCAGAAAACAACTCTGCCGTGTAATGTGCCAGTTTGACAGCCTAAGGAAAAAAATAAAGCTTTTGCTACTAGCCAAAGGCTACTAGTGAAAGTATTGCATTGAAAAAAAGAGAAATAGAAAAACAGCATTTCTAATAATGTTTTCCACCAGAATAAAAAAACCTTTCTTTTTAACAAAAAGGATTTAAAAGACTTCTGTCGTAGCACCTGGCACAGAGGTATCCACTAGTTTTATACTGCCTTTTTCTTTACAATGCCCGACTTTCAAAGTTCAGGCTGATAGCATGGGCATGATCACAGCCTCAGCTCCAAAATGCAAAAGGTCTCTTTGCAGCCCTACCTGCATTTTCCATGTATTTTATCCCTGTGGCAGTCCTATTTAACAACAGTGTTCACATACAGATAGAATTGAGATGTGGGGTAAATTGATGACATACGCAGTCACAAATATTTTTTTGCTGAGGAAGCTTTCTGAGTTCTGTATTCATTGAACGAACCCACCAGCCCCTAATTCCCCCAGTCTGGCAAGATCTCTTCTTGATCACGTAAAAGCACAGTTTCTAAACATGTAAAGCTTAAGCAATACATAAAGTGTATCGTGATGTTAAGAAATACCACGTAAGTGCAACTACAGCCGGGTCTCCTGTATCATGCACCAGTAGTCTTATTTGGGACCCACCTAGCCTGACTTCCGTGTTGAATGGTGGCTGCGCCNCCTCAAACTTGCAAAGATGCGCAGGTCACTAACATGCATGTAGGCCATGCCCATAGCTCCACCCCCGGCACTCCGGAGCGCTGCGGACCAGTTTCCACTCCTTCCCATGGTCTCTCTCAGCAGAGGGGAGAAAAGGGAACCATTTCTGAGCGACGGCTGCGACTGTGCGCGCTCACAGCCCAAACCCCGTGCTGCTGGTCCCCCCCCAGTCCCTCTGGGTCCCGGTTCTCACACTGGTCCGGCCCCACGCCAGCCCCGGCGGCCCTGTGCTGGCTCGTGTGTGCTCACTCTGCCTCCACAGCGGGGAAGGGGTGTCCCTGAGCTCTGGTCAGCATTCTTGGAGCCTGGAAAACCTTAACTTTGCAACACTGCGACACCCCGTGCCGCTTATGGCAGGGAGTGGAGGAGGGGGGGTGGGCGTTGGTATTGGAGTTTCTTTCCCTTTAACATCTACTGGTCCCAGTAGAGGCAGTGCTGCCCGGGCTCTGGCTGGGCTTTGAGTAACAAGGACTGGCATGTCTTGCGGCGGAGCTGGGCTTTGACTCAAGGGAGCACACAGGAGACACACAGGACAGGGTCAGGGACTGGGGCACGGTGCCACAGGGCTCTAAACGCCATTGCGAGCTGGAGAAACCGCGTGCCCTCCCCGCGTGTCCTCCCCAGGAGGCCAGCCCTGCTCCACCCACAAGGAGAGCCAGCACTGCCCCTCGGTGAAGCAGAGGCACTGCGCATGCGTCGGCTGGACACCATGAAAATGACTGAAACAGAATTGCGAGAAATTTTCCTCACAAATGCGCGGGGTCGTAATAGAGAGCCTGCAATGCAGCAGGGACATATTGTATAATTTAGACATTATTTTAATTCTAAATTATATAATCTACTGTCCCATAACTTGTTTATAAAACAGGTTTTCTCACATCTCATATAATAGATGTTGATTAAACACTGAAAACACCTTACATTATGTTTTGGTGCATAGTCAAGTGACTGCTTAAATTTTCGCAAGGTTTTCATACTCCTTAATTGCAGAAACATTTAAATATTTGCTTTGGCTTTTTGTTTTGTTTTCAAACAAGTATTTCTGTGCTTTTGCCACAAGGAACATAAAAATTACCTCTAGGCCACAAGCAGAAGTAGGAAGAAAAGCAAATCTTACGAAACAGTGTTATTCTTCAGAAGGGATAGAAATATTGTCATAAACCTATGTCAAACTTCACAATATCAAATAAAGGAAAAGCCCAATTTGGATGTTTGTCACCAACTTTGATGGAAACACACGATGGACATAAGTTTAGGTTTTCTTAATTCCTAAGAAGAATATCGTGAGGGGAGAAACTAGGAGAAAAATGAAGTTCTGGGATGAGCACCAACATTTAGGTGAGACCACAACACACTGCAACAAGAATGGGTCACGCTGACTAAAGAACTTGAAGCCAACCAAATTAGTAACTGACTATTTCATGTGCTCTAGCATCTTCCACTTAAGTGGCAGAACTTACTATCCCTAAGAAGATTCCAGACAGGCAAAACAATAATCTAGAATTTTAAAACTCTAACTTGGTCACTTGGACATAAAAAGGATATAAACTTGGTCAATATTAATAAATATACCAATATTATTGCAATCATTATAAATTATTAATGTGCTTCATAAAACCATAATGGAATGCCTTGTTTTTCTGATGCAATGTATCACACATTAATGTTTCCCGGGCACTCTTAAGAAGTTTTTCAGATATAAATTCCTTCTTTAAACTACAAAAATACAGTCCTTTTGACTAATGGGAACAGTTTAGTCTTGATTTTGGTTTTGTAATTAATTGAATGATCTTTTAACAACAGTATCTCCTTTTTTTTTCCTGTTTTTCCTATGGATTCTACTTATCAAATCAAAATTTAGAAGTGGTGTTTTGAATTGATGACATAAAGGCTGGCTAATTTATCCCTAATACTCATAATGAAACAAAAATATCATGATTTACAATGATTTTTTTTCCCTGCTAAGAATGAACTCCAAAAAATAGACAGCCAAAGTGTCTCTGCTGCACCAAAACCATGACTTCTCCCCAAAGCAATTACATATTTCAGCAGCCTTTCCAAGACAAACCGAAGGGGAAAACTCTTTGCTGTTCAACTGATTCTGTCATCCATGTAAATGCTTTTACTTATTCTAACTATAGCAAACTTTAAACAGCTCTGCAAGGAAGGATTTACAGGAAATTACAGCTCCAAATACTGATATCCAAATGTGAAATCAGTTTTGTCGGTGCAGGGACTTCAGATTTTGGCCTGCCTGCAGTTCTAGAGATGAAGCTGGCAGGAAGTGGAAGGGGAAGCAACGCACTTTGGGCCAGGATACGCTGCTCAGCAGGAAGCAAGGGAAGACAGTTACAGGCCAGTCAGCAAGATAATGAATACAACCCTACCTTACAGTAACAAGCAGAAAAAGAATTCTGACTTTTAGTTTTAGCTCCAAATTCAAACAATGCGATTAATGGTTGACTGCTGTTTTCCTCCCATTGTAACAAGCACAAAATAAGCTCTGTTTAATTTAGGATTCAGAGCAAGAGAAGACACTACTTGTATGCACTTGTGTAGAGAGCTGTGCATAATCAAACCCTGTGCAAAGCATTACAGGGCAGATTAAGGCTTTAGTGTTACAGAGACAGAAAACAGGTGAGATTTTCACAAGAACCTAAATGAGGTAGGCAGCTACAGCCCAGGGAAGAAACAAAAGGAGAAAAAGCCTTGGTTCCACACTGCTTTCTCTGGGAAGATATTTGCTTTAAGAGCTTGTTTGCCTAACTGCCACAAGTTTTCCATTGGGTCCTGTGGAAGCAGCTACTAAGAATAGTACCCAAATGAAAAAAAGAAACAAAGATGTTGAAAACTAAAAAAAACCTGAAAATTTCTTTTTTCGCAATTACTGAGGTTTTGTGCCAGTTTCTTAGAAAATGACCTTCTGAAATGCTGTCAACTACATAGCTACACAAAAGTATCAGGAAATTTAAAAAAAACCCCAACCCTACCATATTAAGAACACTAAAAGGATAATTTCAAACTGGAACTACCTAATTTTTCAGAGCACATATCATGTTCAGCTCATCTGTGATTAATATATACCAACTGAAATCAGATCTCAGCTGTTATTTGAGGAAGAACGGCTAGATGAGAAAAGAAGGAAAATATTTAGTTGGGTGCTATAAAAATAGGAAAGTAACAATAAAATTTAGATCCTACAGAATTTAACAATGCCATTATTTCACTTTATTCTGAATAATCCTTAACAGAAACTTCCATATTCAAACTAATTAAAACTCCCAACTGTATGTCTCCTAGGAACAGAGAGAAGAAAAAGAATGAATAAAAAAACCCCTGAACGTCAGTACCATAAAACTAATGAAACAGATTCCATATGTTTAAAAGATAAAGTCTTTTCTTAGTCTATCTAGTGTAGGTATGAAATTGTAAGTTTGGATTCTTTCCACATTGTCCTCCAACTATGTTACTGATGTAAGATTGTTCCAGTGGAATTGGACTGCCCTCATTATAATCACAGAAGAAATACTGCATGCCTCATTCACAGATTCACAGAATATTCTGAGTTGGATGGGACCCACAAGGATCATCGAATCCAAGTCTTAAATGACACCACTGCCTCCTTGGTGGGAATCGAACCCTCGATCTCCCGCATGAGAGGTGGGGACACTCACCACTGTACTAAAGTGGATTTTTTTAACCTTTTCAGGCCAGAAATACTGCAACAATTTCAGCCTCACCTGTGCTACAGTAAATCCAACCCACTTTTAGTCCTTCAATGCTAGTAATGTTAGCAGTCGCAGTATTGATGAAGGAATCAGTCTTAAACTACCATGTAAATATAAGTCTAAGAGCTGATAGCTGTGACTTCAGCAGCATCTGGTATTTGCAACTCAGAAAAATATTTCGGTAACATCATATTTCCATTTTAATACTTTACATGGTTAAAAGAGCTGGGCAAAGAAATTAAGAAGATACACGCTCGCTGATACAACTCTTGTAGCCTGTACATCTGCCACATAGACAGCAGAGGAAAACTGCTTTGACCTCTCACTATATTTGAATTGAAACTGGTGTAGGAAGTATTGGGCAGTATTTGTAGCACCAGCTTTGCGTAAGGTTATTTGCAAATGACTCCAGGATTCTTAAAGGCTCTCTTCTCTAAAACCAGGAACAATGAAATCAAATACTTTCCAGTGCTTTCCACAGTTCGTTATGTGTAGCTAAATTGGGCATAGAAGAAAGATGTTTCTACGCCCTACTCCAAATCTTTCAGTCGGCATTCTCAGTTTCTAACAAAACAATGTGCCTGACAACTCAAGTGATCTGTCCAGTCTGTGGCGTGCTGGGACCCAGGAAAAGAACACAGAAATGTGGGCTCACTCTATTTGATTGCTCAAATTCCTTCCTCAAGCCACCCTTCCTGGTGCAATATAGAGTAAGAAATCTGTAAATAATGAGGACTGGGGTGCTGCAAAGAAACAGAAATATGAAAAGCTGGATCACATCCTAATAGGGAAAATGGGTTGGCTATTCTGGTGTAAGGCAGAGAAGACATGAAACAAGATACGACCGAGTGTGTGAAGACTCCCCCTCCTTCCCCCAGTCAAAAAATACTTGGGAAAAATACCTGAAGAACAATATAGGATTTTCTTACATAACTTAGTCAAACACACAAGCACAGATGAGGGAAATGCTTAATCTACCTAAGGGAAGCTAAATAATTTTAAGACATGTAAACACTCACCTGAAGTGGCATGATCAAGCCCTTCAAAGCAGTACCTTAACTAAATAAGAAATTTCATTTCTGATATTGATTATATTCCACAAGGACTACATGAGTAAGTAAAATTTATCTTATCCATGTTAGATGTCTGACCTTCCCTAAGCATGCAAAAATTTATGCTCTCCAATAAAGACATGGGATGACAGCCTTTTTCTAAATAAACCCACCAAACCTAAACAACAAAACTAAAACAAATTAATTAAAACAAATAATTAAATATTTTTAATCTTCAAAACCTGGGGGGCCACTAGTAGAGTCTTCATACAATTATAGAATCCTTTAGGATGGAAAAGACCTTTCAGACGGAGTCAAACTCCTAACCCAGCATTGCCAAGTCCACCACTAAACTATGTCTCAAAGTGCCACAACTACAGGTCTTTTAAATACCTCCAGGGATGGTGACTTCCCTGGGCAGCATATTCCAGTGAACAAACTTTTCCTAATATCCAATCTAATCCTTCCCTGGCACAATTTGAGGCAGGTTCTGTTAGGCTTTGGTTTTGGTCATTGAAGATCAAATCTGAATACACCAACCCACATTGGGAAAAACAAACACTTTTTATTATGGTCAGTTTGCCACTCTTAAAATCAGAAGTATAACCAAGGACTAAGAATTCCTGTATTTGTACACCAAGTATTATATTCAGTACAATGCTCAGAGAGGAGACTTTGAAAAAGCACCCGACTACAATTTAGTAACTACAGTCAGCAAAAAGAGTTTAACAATAATGAATCCTTAAAAAACACTAAAAAACCTTCAAAACCTGAAAGTTCATTTAGAATTCTGAAACAGGGGTAAATTGCATTTTCTTAAGTGCAAGTTCATTCATCCCACCACATGTACTTTTTACTCTTTCAATGAGGAGCATAAAGTTAACTCAAAAGAAGACACAAATCTAAATCTGAAGTCTTTATAAAGCTCTTTCTTTCAAGGAAAACTTCCATTTACTAATATTAGCCTTGCAGCACAATAGGCAGATGTATTCCTGTTTTCCAGAGAAGTTTGCTGATGCACTGAAGGACCAAAATCACAATGGCAGAGATACAAATCATTCTCATTAACCAAACAATCACAGCCTCAAAATCGTGATAACAAAATAGGTTCACCAGTGAATCCACTGCATACAGAGAGTTATAGTATTATCGTGCCTTAAGCACTGGGTCTGCACCACTATTGTGGTGTATTCAGTATAATAACTATACATTTCTATTCACTCCAAAAACTCTGAACACATGAAAACACATGAAAACTGTGTGTTCTAAAACAAACATCTGCCATCACAGATATTCACAAAATCTGCTAGAGTTATGGAACACATTCAAATGAATTATAGAAAAAACTCTTGGAACTCCTTATAAATTAACTCTACTTCTCTTCAAAACAACTTTAAAGCATTTGCAAGTAAATAAAGTACATTTAGTCTACAAGGTATTCTAATGACAAAGTAAATCAGAGACTGAAACTCAAATGGATGTAGTTTAATTATCAAAAGAACTCCCCATTGAAATTTTACTTACTGCATTTGCTGCTAGTGAAACCTTTTTTCTTCCTCTTTTTCCTCTCTTCAGCAGGTGTTATTCTGTGATAACACCTGTGTGATTCTCGTGCTGACATTTACAACGATATTTGTGAACCCTGCTTCTGAATGTAATATTAAATATAATGTTAATTGAACATGTAGGGGTGCATTGACGGTTTACTTATTCAACTGAAATGCATAGGACTATTTCTGTAAAATGAAAAACTCTCTCCCTGAGACAAAGCCTCAAACCTGATCTTAATATTCTGACCTCTCCATGTGGAAGTCTCTTCAGACAAGAAGACAATCCCACAGTAGTCATCTGACATTTATCAAGCCCCAAATAAAGTCCTCACACAGGACTGCCGAGAGAACTGCACTCTTAAACGGGCACTCTTACAAACAGAACACAGGATGGTTTCAGGTTTTTGTCATCCTACAGTTAAATATTGCACCATATTTTTAATAAAGGTTAGACTAGATTTTCAAGAACCCTGAGCAAAGCCTGAAAGTGATTACACATTCACACAGTTTCATTTTTCTGAAGACTAAATGGGGAAAGTTCTTTCTTCCTCTCTTGCCTTACAATATTGCTGTGCAAATGTAAACAATTACATTGCTCCGAAAGAGAGAAGTACAGCTGCTTCCAGTATTTTAGGTAGAGGTGACCGAATCTTGTGGGTCACTTTTATCTCCTACAGAAAATTCAGGAATTGCAATGGAAGATGCTTCCTTTAAATAGTACCATTCAAAGCAGAGCAGACTTCCAAGATGAAGTTAAAAAAGGCTGTATGGCAGATTTTTTTGAAAAAACACAGAGTCCAATAAAGAAAAAATGCACATGCTTTGGAATTCACTCAAAAGATCCAGGTTCCTGGTACTGATCTGGGAATTATGAACAGAGAAGTAAGTGAAAGTGGTGTATTTCTCAGTGTTCCTTTGCAATACTAATAGAAATGAGATTTTTTTTATCTGTTCTGTTTCGGAGGAAGGAGCCCCACTGATGCAAACTGGTGATATTAAAACTCCTCAGATTTATTCAGGTTGCTTTTTTGACCTAGATGCTGATACTGCTTGATTGTTTACCACTGGTTAAGTTTAGTGTGTGTGTGCATGCTACAGAAGTAAAATTTCTTAGAAATACGTATAACCCGACCTTATTAGACAAGAAATCAAGAATCTCTACTGCATGCAATAACTCAATGTCCAAAATATCAGGCAGTTTGCTAAAGCTGCTAGCGCAGATTAAAATCTATATTTTACATTATTCCTGGTACACATATAGTTCACTTTTTTGATAAATAAAGACATATAGCAGTGATAATGAAAGCAAACGAAAGCATATCATGATTAAAAAAAGACAAAGGAGCAGGCAGGGTTTAAATTAAAGGATGTATCTCAGCTTGCAATACTGCCCTTAGTATAGCACTTCCGAAAATTCAGAATAATAACAAAAGGCTTCCTTTTTGCTCTTGCATCTTTGCTTTCTTTGAAACTTTCCTAAAAACTGTAACTTGCAAGGGATACACATATGCTTTATTCAGTCATTTTTATGTCCAGAGTCTGCCTTCTCTAGTGGCAAAACAATTTTTACCCCCCAGAGGTACAGAGCATCCATGAAAAGGCTCCAATAGTTTAGCCTTCCAAGACTCAAAAAATACGCAGTTTTAAATATTCCAGCTGTTTACACTACCACAGAACTCATACTTTAAAAACAGCAGCAGATTATTAGGCTATGCTGAAGGCAGTAGCCACTTGGTTCATGATGTTCACACAACTGACTTTCACAACGTCACTGATACGCAGAATAGCCAGGAATACAGCCAGACCTCTCTTTAATACATATATTTGCTCATCCCCTAATCAATTAATCAGATTAGACTATACCAAGGCCTTCTTCCTCAATTACACTCACAATAAACAGGCCTGACTATTGCTGGGGTAAAGAGGGAGCAGATCTATTCAGAGCACATTAAAGCACCAACAAAAGTGTAGAGCAAAACACCAAAAAATCATAAGAGTATAGGTTATGTATTCTGAAGTACAGCAAAACAAATAAATACAAACTACAATATTATACGCATTTTTTACATCACACCATGGTAAAACATGAGCACTGGATTAATCTGTGTCGTGTCTTCTATTATGAAATAGCTGACCATATGAAAATTTCCAAAAACTTATTTCTATTTCAAAACTTATTATTAATTCATGTTTCATTTATGCATGAAAACATGACTATAGTTTCTTATTTGGTACATTTCTCCAGTTTTCTTAAAAAAACACACTAGCAGTAGGCAGTGGTGAAATTAAACATGCCTGTTCTACAGCCCTTGCATGATTATTTTAGGAAAAACCCACACCATGGGGAAATCAGTGCTTTTACTACATAAATGTTGAAGAGAGCAACAGCTATTTGGAACATGGTATGTATACGTTTCAATACTTTTCTATTTCAGTCTAACACAATTCCTCCTTAAACAAGTAGAAAGTCTTATGGTGCAATATAAAGGTGCCTTTAAACCACATCTTCTATCTGTGTCTTGTTCCCTGCAAAGCATTTGTTTCAGCAAACGTCTAGAAGCCTGCCAAGAAAAGATCATCGATTATACAGTAACGGCTTAGTACAAACACACAATGCTTACCAGATGTTCAATCAGCTAACTGGATACAATCCAAGGGATAGCTATAAATCCATGGAGAGACGTTCGTTATGAAGGCATTTGCCACACAAAGTTAAATTTATATAAGCATCCTTTGGAGAACCTCTTCACTGAGCAGTGCAGTTTAAAAGGATCAGGCACCAACAGCCTGAACTGTCACCAAGTGCCGATGTGCATGTGCACTGATACCTTGAAAAAGGAATTTGTGTTTGGAAAATTAGCCTGCAAGGTTAATTTGCTCAATTAAATGCCTGTATCATTACTCAAGTCAGTGTTAACTGGTAAGAGCCAAGAACTTGATGCGGACTCTCAGACTACTATTTCTCAGCTCCTCCTCTTTTCCAGTTATTGCCATTTGAGTAACAACACACAAATATCTACTTCCAGATGCATGCTACCAACAGGTGAAATTTTTTTCTCAGAAGAAACACATCACCTACCACACCAACAAGTAGATATACACCAGAGGCAGATATTACCATTATCTACTGACATTAATTTATTTTAACATTGGAGAAACAAGAGATTTACTTAGAGTTGCTCATTTCTGAAGAGAAAGTTGTCTGACTGAGCAGCACAACCTTCAAGTTTCCATATTAGTACAAAGGCGACATTAGGCGGGGGGTTGGGTTTTCTTTCTTGGTTGCTTGGTTGTTTGGTTTAAAAACCAATCAAATGAAACTCAAGATACAGATAGTTGAAGATTTCTTCCATTTGTATACACAGTTAGAAAACAGACAAATAATTTCACAAAGAAAAAGAAACATAGAAAAAATGTTCTTTTTTGTAATTAGCATTCACACTTCAGCACATATTTTTCAGCACAGTATTTTAAGTTTAAACCAAATAAGAGTCAAGAGAAAAAGCATATCAGTAATAGCTTTGAAGTATCCCTCCTAAGAAGAGAAAATGAAAGCACAGCAGAAGGAGAAAACTTTGCAAATCAGTTTGTTTCTTTTATTTCTTCGATTTTACCCTTTTTCCTCACTTGTGGTTTGAATGAGTGCTGATCTTCTGGTACTGAAGAAATGAAAAACTGAATGGGGAAAAAAATAAACTCCCAAACCCTACCTATATAAAACCAAAGCGTCAAAGGAAATATGTTCTCAGTTGATACACTGCACAATGAGTTTCGAAAAGAAAGATTATGGTTAGGTTTGAAGTTGGCACGCACACTATTACTTGCTGGTTTTCTGTTCAAACAGGGAAGCCTGCAGAAGGAAAACCAAAAAGCTAGTTTAGGACCCAGCCTTTATCAAAGTTATGAATAAAAATCTAAGATTAGAACCTTTAGAAGTGGAGTCCTCCCTACTGAGACTAAACAGAGTGGAGCAATTAATGTGTGCCTGGTTTCTCTGACTGGACATTTTGCTTTACAGAAGGAAGGGACAAAAGCTACATAATATGAACATTTCAAACCCCGTCTCCCGAGCACGCAATATACCCAAGAACTTTTAGGGGAGGCTGCATTTGTAAAAGAGCTCTAACTCATAAACCTACCTGAGACAAGTGACTGAGGACAGAAACCATTCAGTTAGCACTGCCAGTTCAGCACTGTACTGTTCACATAGCTCCCAGTAAAAGCCTCAGCACTGAGTCTTAAAATGGCTTGCTAAACAGTTTCCCAGACGTCAAGCAGCATCCTAACTTCACAGATACTTTACATTTTATCACTGGAAGAGTGCTTGCCCACTCTGACTCCAGCACTGACCCTCCCTAGACTCTCTATAGCTCTGTCTAAGCCACCTCCAACACTCAGCTTCCTCTCAAACATTAAAATATAGAAGTAGTCAAGGATGTGTGTGAGTTGAATGATGAATCAAACTCTGGGTTCCAAAATGGGAGATAAGAAGGTCCTTATAGAGACTCCTTTTTTCCCCATTTATTTACTGTAAGTACATGGTTTATTAAAAATAGCTCTCCACCTACCAGAATAATATTCAGCTGAGGTCTAACTACCTAGTCATAACACTAGAAATTCTGAACAAACACAAGAATTATTTCATAGCCTGTTCAGCGTACCAAGATCAGCAGCTGAGGGCTACCAGGAAACAACAAACAAACAGCCTGTCAAGGTTGTATTTGTAACAGAAGACATTAGTGACAGAAACTGCTACTCTTTAGTAACACAAATTCCTGAAAAAATCAAGCAAGAAGACTAACTCACTGACATTACATATACTCCCTGTATATATAATTTAGATTCTGAGATTTATGATTAAGCACCTTCTACCGTTCAGACAGTGCCTGGCACAACCAGATCTCGTTCACTGAGCCTTTATAGCTCAAGAAGCACAATTAATGATGAAGAATACGATAACTACAAAGTAGGTCAAGATAAAGCTCTGGCAACTGGATACAATAGAAATTGCAGATAAAGTTTTCCTCCCATGAGATATTTTCTATGAACAGATCTTTGCAAAAGGACACTACAACACAAAACAGAAATAAATATTTTTTTTGCTGTACCGATTTACGGAGGTTGAATGTCTGAAACTATTCCTATGGATATTTTCATTAACAAGCTATATCTATGTTATAGATCTATCATGTATGGGACAGAAAAATGGCATTAACAAGCTGTATCTATGTTATAGATCTATCACGTATGGGACAGAAAAAAGGCATTAAGAATCATATTCTGCTTTTAATGACATTTTTTCATGCAGACCCTCAGCCACAACTTGCCAGTCAACAATAATCATATCTGCAAACACGAGAGCCAACAAGTAAATGACCTAACAACTGGCAAACCTCTTCCAAATCCATGTATTTTGAATTACATGTTAAATACATAACCTGATGCCATTGGAAGTCTAAGGACTTCGTTGGCTATTTCAATGCAAAAGGCCAAATAATCAAACTAAACAAAATATTCTGCATTCACAAAATGCCATGACTTTATCTAGCAGGTGTTATTTTAAAATATCAGTTTATATTTATCTTGTGCAACTTTAGTATCTTACAAGCATATGAATCTGAAGATGAATGTATTGGAAGCTGTGGTGTTTTATTGCAATTCAACTGCCCACTCTAAAATGGGGAATCTGTAATTGTATAGAAAGGCAATTGCATAACGCCAATTGATACATCTAACAATGATAAATAATCATTAATATTTATTATACATGATACATAGAAAAAGTTTTGAAGAGTTCTTAAATTTTTAATACATATTAACTACAATACACTACAACTTAGAAAAACATGACAAGGTCATTCTAAAGTTGTCTAAAGTTGATTCAATACTGACATATTTCAAATGGTAACTTAATGCCTAAGGTGGTAGAAAGCTACTGTAAGTAACTGTATACATTTGTGTCACACATAAACCAGGAATTCAAAGAAAGAAGAAATATACAATGACAAACACATCAGACAGGTCACAAGCTTTTAAATATAGCAGCACCTGTGTTTCAGTATATATAAAACTGACTTTGCTGAAAATCTTTTTAATCATTCCTCAGGTAATTTACCTCTCATTCACTTGCTGGTCATCTGTTATTCCAGTTTATAAATCTAATCATTGTGTCATTGTATTAGTTATGTTTTAGACTTTCAGCCTGTGTTTGGATCAGCTACACTGGAACTTTCGAGTATTTCTCAAATAATTCAAAAAACTTTACTCATAAAACTCCATAAGCACTAAAAGAAAAAGACGAAAAAACAGATGAAAAGACACTTTCAAAGCATGTCAATAAAACAGTCAATGAGTGCATTTCAGTCTAGAAATAATACATGCACTACATCAACACTGAATTAATATAGAAAATCAATGTGTCCTTGGACAAGAAGCAGCACTGAAGAAATGAGTAAGACAGAATGTCTTACAGATTTTCTGTTCACTGACAGACTGATGGATGCACAGACACAAACTCTTCCATAGCCCAGGGAGAAGTTTAAGACTCGGGACAAAAAACCTGTGCAACCATTACATCCAGTTTGCAACATAACAGAAAATAAATATGACAGTCCTTTCTCAAGCTAATTTCTTCTTA
Organism: Pitta sordida; assembly: GCA_013390025.1. Lineage (NCBI taxonomy): Eukaryota > Metazoa > Chordata > Aves > Passeriformes > Pittidae > Pitta > Pitta sordida. The sequence continues at coordinate 149,179 of WEKX01003521.1, read as the reverse complement.
CAAACATGAGTCTACTATAAACTTGTTTTCCTTTTAACTGCATACATGAAGTGGAGTCACCAGATGTTTGGTTAATAGCAGGATTGACTGATTACATGCCTAAGAAGACTGACAAACTATTCTGAGAGAGTAACAACAGCAGCCCCCCACATTTTGATTTGGTCTCCCAGAAGCAAGCTATCAGAAATTTTTGAAGATGTGCTTGCATATGGCAAAGTACATGGCTCAAAGAATTATGTAAAAAATTCCAACTCATACTATCAGTTGCTGTGTCAGGTTCAGAGAAGACACATTTGTTTGTTTGCCCAAAGGTATTTGTTTTTCAAATATCCTTTAAAGTTCTGAGGAGGCAATTAGTATTTGTCAACACCTAAAAAATCCAACAGAAGTTTTAAATTCCTGAAAAAAAAATGTTTTATAAATAGAACTTTACGGATTACCTCTTACAATTCTTTTAGGCTGTGAACGGATGGACACCTTAGTGCACATCCACATTTGGGAAGTTTCCACTGATACAGCTGCTTCCATTCATAGGAAACAAATATGAATATACTCTGAATGCACAGAGCCCTTTTAAATAAAGTAAATTCAGAGAAGGTAAATAATCCCGTAGATCAATTTTGGCAAGGCAAGTGTAAAGACATGAGTCATAGGTGTTACAGAAATACTGGTGACATAGTTTAAAATGGAGAATTAAAAACATGTATTTTAAAAGCTATTTTCTTACCCTCTTCCCATGTCAACATCACCAAAGCTAAAGTTTTTACAGAACTGAAAGCACAATATGGGAGTGTTCAAATTTTAGCAGAAAAAATTAAATCCTAACTTTGGAGAACATCACCTGCTGTGTGACAAACAGTTTATTTAGCATTTTCTTTTCAGTATGTGGGCCAGACAGTTCCTACTACAGACTTTACAAAAGGGTACTGACTCACCATCCCTCTTAGAGCAGTACACACATTCAGAAGCTATAAGCAGGCTCCAAAACAGGATTAGTGTGAAAAAAGGTGATGGCAAAAACACTCCTCTTGGTTTTGGTATTGTTGTTGTAAGGCTTTTTATATAGTTTGCTGTTCACTTTTCAGACTTTAGAAGTCATGTTTTCCAACCTTCTTCTGCTTCAAAGACTAGAACTGAATGAAAGTAAGTTCTCAAAAATTATGTTTCCAGAACAAATCCAAATTCTCTGAGATTTGAAAAATCCATTCAGATGAGTTGGCTGGGCCGCAAGATATGCAGTGGAGGGCAGTCTAAAAGCTTTAGGCTTTCCAGGCTGCCTCCTAACAAGTGCACTGTTTACTCCTGGAGAAGTACAGCCTCTCCTTCAGGTGGCTTCTGAAAGAATCACACCGAATATTCTGAGTTGGAAGGGACCCACAACGATCACCGAGTCCAACTCTTAAACAGTACCACCGCCTCCCCGGCGGGAATCAAACCCGTGGTCTCCTGCATGCTAAAGTGGATTTTCAGAAATGTCACCATATAGAGTGGCAAAGAAGGTGGCACAGCTCTGAAACCTCCCATGGATTTGTAACTTCAGTTTAGAACAGGAAAAAATTGCAAGTAGCAAAGATAGCAACTCCACCATTCTTTCGACAGCTCCACGTAAAAAATATCTGTCAGACGATGATATTGATACGTAACGGTGGCTTTCAACAAGTCTGCCTCTGCCCATGGTACTTTTTACCTCCCTTTGCAATCTGACATATTTCCATCTGTTCCGTATACCTAAACCACACATGGATGATTCAGCTTACACAGGGGGGGAAGGAGGAAGAGGAATTGTGTATTTTTGTTGAGGAAGTCAGCTTATAACAATGAACTGTTTTCATTGCTTTGCCGTGCAAACACAAACAGTGCAGAGGGATAAGCAATTTGGCAGCTGGGACTACAGGACAATTGAATTTTTAGAGGTATATGGTAAGAGAATAAGCTTACTTTCAATTTATATTGCAATTTACTGACATAAGGGCTTCATTGGAAAATTAGGACTTTTGGCTCTTAGACGCAGTGTAACAATGCTCTCTGCCCATATTAATGGATTCAATTAGTCTTAAGTCAATTACACCAAAACAGAATTTGGAAACCTGTATTTAAAAAATCTCCTATAAGTACCAAATAACTCAAGTTACATTATCGACTGCTGGTAACTAGAAAACTGTTTATATCACCTGGAAGAAACAAATTCAGTTTTCAGTGCACAGCATTACAAGACAATAGTGTGTGGTGAGTACATACTACACCTCAACAGCTGAAATGCTTTCTTCCCCTTTTTTTTTTTTTTTAATACTGCTGACTGAGAAAGATGCAACTTGATTTCTTCCTCCAGTTCTAATTGCCAATTTATATTCTCATAAATTGCCAATTTTTTCTCCTCCAGAATTCCAGGTGAAACAGTAATACCTGTTTGTGCAACATGTAAAGAACTCTATACAAGTGTCACTTCAAAAACAAGAGTTCAAAAACAAGATCCTGGTTAACAAATTAGGTCAAGAGTACCAATCACCTCAACGAACCCTGGCCACTCAAAAGTGATGCATTTAATATAAACTTAATCTTACATTCATTTTATATGCAAGAAATACAGATGAACTACAGTGAACTGACCCATTGAAATTCATAAAATACATGTAAGATGTATTCTCTTTACATAGATATATGTGTATATATGCATGAAAGGAAAGAGGCATTTTTTAAACATGCAGAATAGGCTACTTTGCATGTGGTTTAGGTGTTTCTGTTCACTACACAAGGATCCATATAGTTGTTACATCAAACTAGGTGCTTCACTATGGTAGCTGAATATCCAGAACTAGCGAGGCCACAGTCCTAAGCAGTCCAAAAGTGAAGAAGAAAGGATTTCATGACATCACTAACAACACACCATAGAAGTGGTTTACAAATGATTGTACAAACCTGGTCCAACTACCCTTGTGAGAAAAACTATAACCTTCCTAGAGAATTTTGCAATACTTCTCCACAACAGTTCTTCACAGTTACTTAGTTGCCTGGGAAAGCTCTAATAAGCATTCTATTGCATCTCATAGGCACGCACTAATTTCTTCAGTGTTCTACCAAATTCACCCCACTAAAGCCTCCTGGCCTTCCTGAGGTCTTCCCACAAGGCAGCATTTCATAAGCTGGATTTCCTCCCTCATTGACCAGTTTCCATCTGAGCATTCCTCTTTAACGTTAACGTAGCGACAAAAATTCCAGTTTTACAGATTTCTCTCCAAGCACCTCTCAAGTGTCACAGGGTAATGGACCGCATACTAGAGTCATTACCATCGCCATTTTTTATTTTCCTGTATAAAGGGCTAGAGAGCTTTAAACAACTTGTGAAGAACAACATGGCACCATTTTTCCCTGCCTTTTGACATTCCGACATAGCTGAATGCATCTTGTGATGAAATAGTAACAGTATCTTCACCTGGATATCAATTAGCTCCTAATGGAAAGTTGGAAGAACATCTACCTGCCCTATGACATACCACATCAATTTCATTTGAAACCACATTTCAGTTGAAATTGTCACACCAGTTCAAAAGGTATGTGGAAACTACTATTTAACTGATATGCAAGAAGAAAAAAACCAGATCGTCTCTTATGTGGGTACAAAATGTGGCTGTAAGATAAAGTTTAAATAATTGGGGTTTTTTGGTTATAAAAGTCAGGATTTATACCAATATGTGTTTTGTAAGCTGCTGCTAGCAATTGGTCAGAGTGAAGCAATTCATTACAAAGAACAGAAAGATAAATACGGTCTTCCACTGTTTCACAAATGTGCCAGGGAAAATAATTTCATTTTGCAGCATTTTTGGTTTCAGGTCCTGTTAGAGTTTATGTGACTCTTCTTTATGTACTGTGAACAAATAATAACCTCCTTTAGCTGAGCTCCACGAGTGCCTGGGAGAAGCTGATCAAAGCTGATCAGTGGACATAATGCAAAATAATCATAACCAAGCCAATCATCTAGGCCATTTTCATATGAAAATGATGACCAGGTTGTCATCAAGCCCATGGCTAAGATAAACAGACTCGCCTCTTCATAAATTCCCACTTTCTATCACTTGACACTGTTCAAAATTAACAGCAGAAAATTATCTTCAGACCTTTTTCTTTATAATTTAATAAATACTTCTCTTCTATATTTGGGTTTTTTCCAATGTATAACTGCTGCGTCAGAAAAATGAAAACACACCTCAAAATCACAAGATTTTGGTCATTACTTTACTTGAAAAAGAAAATATTTAGTTGAAAAATACCAAATATTAATATAATTTAGAAGGCATATAAACTCTAGTCCCTCAACTTTGACATCTTACTTCTACCTATTCAATGGTTAACATTCTTCAAAAAAAAAAAAAAAGGACCGAGAAGTTTTCTCTGGAAATTAATACTACTTACTAAACTACTGTCATTTCATTAATATCCTTTGAGCTGGTATTATTACTGCTAGGGATTAACAGACTAAGATTCAACTGCAACTTGTTTATTGACCCACGGGAAGATAAAACGAAATTGTGTTCATTTTAACTTGAGAATATACAGATTTAAGAGGACATCAGCATACACTTCCTCTAATACTTCCATTGCAGAGACCCTTGGAAGAGTCCATTCATGAAAGAATGAGATAAAATATTGAAAGTCCCTACCTTCACCTGATGATCCTGAAAGGTCTATGATGACATACACTCTCCCTTCTGGCTCCAAGTCAATCTGTAATCAAGAAAAGAATTATAAAAAAAAGAAATCTTAGAATCGCTCTCAAAGCAAGTGACTGCATATGCAGGAAACAAAAAGTTTCCAAACCTCACAAAGCCAAGATGTAGTCAGGGCACTTTGACTATTAACAGAGCCTCCTTTCACAAAGAAATGTGGAGGACCCTGCACCTTCACAGGAGAATAAAAGAAGTGTGCATGCTTGGAAAGTTGGAGCTAAGTGAATTTTACACATCAAACATTTAAAGCACTGTTCTGCCATACATTTGCACCATTTCTGGTAAGGAGACAAGTAAGAACATTAAAAAGTGTATAATTTAGTAACTTTTTTACTGTAATTTATAGTGAGTCCAGCTATGCAAATGTGGAAAACAACACTGTGACTTATTCAGATCCCAGCAAGACAGATCAGCTCTGGTCACAGAACAGGGGAAATGAACACACACAGTTTGTACGGCCGGCTAACACGTGTTTATAATACTCCCTTTGTATCCCCAATGGGAAAAAGAAATACATGCTTTATCCTCTTTTTCTGAAACACAAAATCTGTTTATTTCGGCATCATTCTGGTAGATTTTAAGGCATCTATGCTCTTGTGGACATTACTTTCACTCTGTGAGAAATACAGGTGCTCAGTATCAACCTGCCATATTTCCAAGATTTCATGGGCTGTGAGAATAAGCATCCGTAACTTTCATGCACTGCAATGAACAGCTCATGGCTGTATTTTACCACGTTTCATCAGTAATTCTAAATATTGATGGATTTGAGTATCTTAATGGTGCCCCACATATTAAATAGACTTTCTGCCACACTCACCTCTCAAAAATTAAACTGTAACCAAAACACCACGTAACCAATAGCTCTTACTGTCACATAGCAGTTGTCACGTGATTTCAGAGACTGAGTGATGTGACTTACATTAATACTGCATTTTCAACCTATTTTAGTAGGAAAAGCACACAGATAAAACTGCAAGCCTGCTGCCCAGGTGACTCAAGGGGCCTTGTCTGCCAGGGCCCTTCTTGTGTCTCACCACTCCATCCAGGAGTGGGCAGCCAAGGAGGCACCAGGGCAGCCCCAGCCATGGCCAGCAGGCACCTCCCTGGGGATGTGGGCAGGCCAGGGCCAGACCTGGGTCAGGATGTTCGACCTCCTCCCCACAGCAGAAACCCCAGGACTTGCCCAGTGTTTCTGCTATTCTGAGGCAAACCCCCGCAGAGCTTGAGGCTGGGAACAGATGACCTCCCCTCCCACCTCAGTACAGAATCACAAAGAATCACAGAATATTCTGAGTTCAAAGAGACCCACAAGGATCATTGAGTCCAACCCCTAAGTGAATGCCCATACAGGGATTGGACGCATAACCTTGGTGCTATGAGCAACATGTTTTAACCATTTGAGCAAATCTCGGGTCTCAGCAATGAGGTCACCTCTGAGCTTTCTCTTCTCCAGGCTGAACAACCCCAGTTCCCGCAGTCACTCCCCACAGGGCTTGTCCTCCAGTCCCTTCACCATCCTTGTCGCCCTTCTCTGGACCCTCTCAAGCAGCTCAACATCCTTCTTAAACTGGGGAGCCCAGAACTGGACACAGTACTCAAGATGTGGTCTGACCAGTGCCAAGTATAGGGGAAGAGTAACTTCCCTAGTCCTGCTGGCCACACCATTCCTGATACAGCATGTTTTGCAGCCTTCCTTTTCCTCCCGTGCCTCCCTGCTGCTCTACCACAGCAGAAGGTGGCCTTGCTTCCTCTGTGTCAGCGAACATCTCCAAGTGCCCCCCTCCTAAGTCACAAGTGACATCAGGGTACAGCACTAGGCCAGCATGATAAGGTGCTATGAGAGGTGATAACCTGGAGATCACCAATTCAAGCTAACAACTTAGAAGACCAACCTGTTGGTTTTCACAAATTAGCAAATAAATGACGAAAGGAAAGAGACACCAGAACATCTGGGCTATGCCAGCCAGTCTACAGCCAGTGAGCAGCTTCATAGGGCCACCTTATTTGTGTCTGGGTTTCTCTCATCACGTAAGAGGGCCTTTACCAGATGGACACCTCTGCTTTCTCCCTTCTTTTGGTCCATGGCTGTTGACCCTTTCAGCAAGCTCCTCCTTCCTCCCTCCTTCTGTGAGATCAGCTTCTCACAGAAACACTTCTCTGTCCTTCAAGAGTGAGCCAGTAGAGGAATTCACAGGTCTGGCTGATGTTATTGAACCAATGGATCAAGAAAGTGATCTCAGCAGCTGCATTATAAATAGATGAGGCAGGAAATATGTGTTAGCAAGGCCAGGGGTTACTCATAGGAGAGGAAAATGAAAGCCTGGTTGAGTGGTTCTTTATAAATAATAGTGTTGAATATTCAAATAAAGACATTTTTAACAATTTCTGAATTGGCAGCATGTCCTTTGTGAGGGAGTTTTTTGGGCTTGTTTTGTTTTAAATAAAGCTGCTGATCTTGAAATACTGCTCTTCTCCCTTTGCCATTTTTAAATGAGAAAAATATTAGAAGATCAGAGGCACAGGTGGATGAATAGACTTTGATGTCTATGCTGAGGGAGGCTTCTGAAAAACTGCTATAGCACTCAACAGATGGCTGTATTAAAGACAGACATGTCTAATGCTCTGTTTGTACCAGTACTATACACTGTTTGTTAAGCTTTCAGTAAAATACTTTATGCAATTCAAATCCCAGTGTGTACACACATATATAAAACCTCAACACCATCCCCACAGAAGAATTGGGCATCTGGAGAAGTTAGCGACGACCATCACAAAAATCACTCTTCTGCCCTTTTAATTACAAACAGTGTTGGAAGCAACCCAGAAAAAGTCTGGAGCACTGAAACCAAGTTTCCATTACCCATCAAGTGGACTGTTTTCATTAACATTTTATTGGAAACGATGCTTACTGATTTTGAATTAGAAATTTTGCTGACGCTCTAAGCAAAATGAACTACAGGGTCTCTAACAAAGAAAGAATGCTTCAGTCTTAAAATACTCTAATAGAACTAAGAATGAAATGGACATTCTTATTTTCAGATTTATAATATACTCACATTTCATTTCAGAGAGTACCTGCACTGACAATCTCATCAGTCACACAAATTAGTACTTTTGCCAGAAGCCAGCAGCTCAGCTGTCTCAGCTGATCCTACATATTAAAAGAACACCACAACAAAAGCAGAATCTCTTAAATTGATAGGAATCCTTTTTATCTCAGGTCTTTCACGTATCAAGGTAAATAGAGAATAAAAAGGACTGATTCAATATTAATTTTTCATTTAAACAATCTAATTTAATGCCTAAAACCATAATAGCATACATACCTCCAAAACAGTCAGGTTACTAGAGTATGCATGCCTTGTCTTATACTCTGCACATTAAACTTCACTTAGACTCTGCAATGCCATTTTATAAATAAGTAACAAAAGATGCATACAGCCAAATCTAAAGTTCCCATGCATTTGTCACCAAATGCCCTGGAAGTTGGCACAGTGAAATGCTCTTAGACATATGTAACCAGAAACAGAACGACTGGACAAATTCAGCTGAATACAACTGATGTCCTTGAACGCAACTGAAACAGTCTGATCACTGCAATTCTGATTGTGACTCTTATCTTTAACTAAAAATACTTCTCTATGAATGCAGTCAAGCTTTAACATATGCAGAAAGACACTATATTTCAAAAGATATGACTCTTCAAAAGGACAACAGGGAATGCAAACTAGGGACGGAACAGAGGAGTTGATACAAAAGCAGCTTTGCTGTAAGCAAGAGACATTGCAAAATGTGTGTGCTTCACACATATACGTCACGTTTTCCATACGCAGCAAACATGAAACAACTACCACTGAGGAAAATGTTTGATCACCAAAGTTTTCTCCTGTTACTGCCCTATGCTATTACTGTGACTTTTGTTAAAACACAGTTTTAGCATGCGCAAGCTTAATTCTAAAGGTACTTTAAACAACTTCTATATATATAGTTCAAATAATCCATATGTGGCAGCATACCGAGATGTGTAAAATCACTGCTGGAAAGCAGCACAGATCATCAAAAACTGCAAGCATGAATAAAACCTATTAGTAGCCTGTTTCAGAGAACAAAAGGCAACCATCCATAAAACCAGGCATACCAGCAGAGGAAAAAACCCACGCTGAACCCAAGGCCAAGCTTTAGCATACTGAAAGTATTTCTATAGTTCCACAGCCATTAATGGATTTTATTTTCAACACTCTTCTGAGACAATTTCCCATGTGCAAAATGGGATACTCCCAAAGGCACAAGCTAGACTAAAGGACTTGCCAGAAAGTCATACAAGACATCTACAGTAAAACAAGATACAGTGAACCCCCGCGTATTCACGTATTTGCGAGCTTCAGTATTTGTGGGTGATTTTTCCATGAGATGTGCAACTTCGGTGCATGTGCAGAACCTACCGTGACCTCAGTCTGATGGTCCCCACCTCCGCCACTTGTGGTGCTGGCTCCGCCCCCCCCACCTCTTCACTCGTGCAGCCAGTCCCGTCCCTGTTCCCCTTACCCTGCTCACAGGGCACATGGCACACCCCTGCCCTCGTCCCGCTCGCTGCGGCTCGCCCTCGTCCCGCCTGCTCACTTGCCGCGGCTCACGACGCACCCCCATCCCACTCGCTTGCCATGGCTCACAGTGCCGGCATTCGCCCCCCTGCCCCGCGCCAGTCCCATCCTTGGCGCTTGCCTGCCTCGGTGGAGCACAGCCAGACATCTGAAACAAGCCCCCCTCCCAGGACCCACCCTCTTCCCAACCTTATTAAGGGAAGGGGCGTGGCTATGGGCGTGGCATACTCGACTACATAGTGGGCTCACTATCTTTGCGGATTTCACAACTCGCGGGAGGCGGACCAGACCCAACAGCCCGCGAGTAACGGGGGTTCACTGTAACTCTGGTCTGCTGGAGGCCCAGACCGCCCACTGGATCATTTCTCCTGTTCCTCAGTTAAGCTTCCCTTTGTCAAGTATCATCCTGTCTTCCAGCTGAAACAGAGACTATGAGTACGCTTTCCCCTGCCCCCTTGTTTTAAACAGCTTTAATGAGTGTATCTAGGAGGCAATTTCTTTTCTTCTTCTTCCAGTTAATACTCACCAGTAAAAACCAAACAAAAATGGCTTAAATACTTCTCTGCAGCTTTTCCAAAGCAACAACAATGCTTGGGCAACTCTGGAGTAACAGAAGATCTAATCAAACTATGCACAAGATTGTGAAAATGGTTCAGCTTTTCCTCAAAGTTTGGGTTTTTTTACGTTTTTAACTCCCATGAAAAACTGAGCCCTAAGTTCAGCTGATAATTTTCCTCTTCTTAGGTGCAAGACATTAATTCCCACCCCTAAAAATATGAAACTTGGACAGAATTCTCTTAGACTAAGATTTTCTAAAGAAACTACACACTCTCTCTGATCTTATATGGATAAGGAACATTAGAATATCCTATGGAAGTACTTGGGTTGTATCAGTGCTTCATATTTGAATACGAATAAGCCTAAATAATTCCAGTGTTTGGAGGTGTTTTTTTCACACTATTTAATAGCACCAGCACAAAGATTTTGCATGCTCTATGGAGCAAACTCAGACCTGTTGTATATGAGTGATAAACTACTGCCTTCAGCGGCTCAGTGCCCCATTGCCATAGGTTCTCATTTGATCTTAAGAGAGTTCATCAGCCATCTATGTTCCAATACAAGAACATCACTCAAGACTAAGTGCGCTGTACTCATTTGAATGCCAACTTGTCTCAAGAGAAATTTAAGAACAGTCATTGACAAAAATGCAGATATGAAATAAACGATGCACAGACAAATGCATTTTCCACAAATGAACTTTTCAACAGCACAAAGGTTGAGTCAGTTGTATTCTGATCTTCCTTTAGCTAGACAGTATATGAAACACAGCAGACACCCTTCAAACCTAAAGCTTTTGAGGATTTTGGCAATGGTACAAACCTAAATGGACTCTGTAAGCCACAGAAACAGAATTAAATCATAAAACCTGCTTTGCACCTCTTCTTGTGATGTTCCAGGATTATTTGATATTTGGGTAGCTTAAAGTATAAACCTCGAGGCACATGATCTACCACTGCAGATGGTTATTGGAGTCAAGTCAGACTTGAGAAGTCAATATATTTTAACCCTCACTGAGTACAGCACAACAGTTTCTTGTTGAACACACAACTTCTCTGAAAGGAGGAGGAAGGAGATTGTGCTCAAGTTTCTGAAGGGGTGGAGGGTGGGGCTCTTTGTAGAGACATGTCGGCTCTTTGTAGAGACATTTACTTCTGCAATTTTGACAAAGTATTATTTCCATGAAAATGCGTAACAAAATCAGAACCGTCATAGTCTAATAAAAAATGACTGAAAACAGTCTGAGCTTATCTTTCATTCTTTAGCCACTAGATTTTTCCGTTTTAATTTAAACAGCTAATAGAGTACCTATTTTAACTTATTTAATAGAAAATAAAACAGTGATAACTTGCAATATACGTAGTCAAAATTACTGCAGCCCAAGTAATTTAAAACCTTCCAAATCCACCATCAGTACTGGAACAGAAGCAAATTCTTGACCAAAAGAACAGCTAGAGGTATGATTAAACTCGCAAACTTCCTCCAGCGTTCACGCCTGAATCCCTAGCAAGCTCACCTGAAATGAATAGGTTTGCAGTAAGCTACATAAGGTCAGCAAAACAGCTGAGATAAAGTTATTTAATCCCACTATCTGAAAATTAACTTCACATATTACATCATTAATTAATTACATGAGGTAAAGTGGACTTTAACGAAATTGCCCAGTAAATATATTTAGAAAAGTTCCCTAAAATCTCCATTTTCTTCTGTGATGTTATTCCCCACATTAGCCTCTTGCTCTTCTGGCAAAGAAAGCAGGGCTCTTCAGAATCAGTGCACTGCCACAAAGTTCACAAATCTGCCTTTCATTATGCATGTTACATATTTGATTATTATAATTACACAGAAACATAACACAGCTTGCTGCATTGTAATTGAACACAATGATATACATAAAAGTTCAGAAATTTTGGCCACTGGGGATTCTATCAATTATTTACTCATACTCAAAAGTCAACAAAAAAACATCAAACATTTTGCATGACCTACAGAAAACATCAAACACTTTCCAGTGCCAGACACATGAACAGACATAATACAGAACAGAAGCAGCCATGGAAAAACAACATTCAGCTGAAATAAACACAGTACGTATTCAAAAATCAATTCTAGAACAAGAATTCCTCAATTGCTTAACATAACATATAGTGATACTCAGTTGCAGTACCCAGAATCTCATGTAGTATGACTTTGGTCTTCTACAATGGACTGCACCTCTGGCCTCCCAGGCACCAAAGAAGGTGCATTTTTGAATGCGTAGCAACACATACGTGTGTGTTTTCACGCAAGCACATCTGCACTCTCACAAGTAACGTACTCATTCTTGTGTGTTAGAAGGAAGAACAACTTTTACAGACCATTGTGCTGAGACTAGGATGGCTCATTTTCTGGCAGAATCCATATAGTGAACTTGGACAGCTGGTTACACTTACACGCAAGAGGACAGAAAAGCTGGAAAAATGGATGCAAAGGCATCAAGCAGCATGACCACGGAAGGGTCACTGCATGAAACCAAGTTCCTGACTTCATGATCTCAAGAGATTAAGGATTATTCACAGTATTGACAGTATAGATAAGGCTGGAAAGGACCTCAAAGATCATCTAGTCCAACCTGTAGTCCAACTAAACCTAGCATCTACATCTAGATCATATCACTCAGCACCTCATCCAGCCTCCCCTTGAACACCTCCAGGGGTGGCAACTCAACCACCTCCGTGGGCAACCCATTCCAAACCTGGATCCCTCTTTCTTTCCATAATATCAAGTCTAAACTTCCCCTGTTGAAGCTTAAGACTATGACCTCTCATCCTGTCACCAGTGCCAGGGAGGAAAGACCAACCCCTGCCTGACTACAATCTCGTTTTAGATAGTTATAGGCAAAGTTTCAGGTGGTAGACAGTATGTAGGGAACAAGGTATTACCTATTACCACAATGTTTAAAGAGTTGTATGACAAACGAGTTAGTGTTTCTAAATACTTACAATCACAATTCATGACAAAGGGAAATAAATCAATGAGACAGAGATCTCTTAACGAACAGAAAAATAAGTCAATGACCTTAGGAGATAAGGCTGCCCAGACTAAGCATTCACAGGTTATTCCGAGTTGGAAGGGACCCACAGGATCATCTAGTCCAACTCCCAACCAACTNCCTTGAACACCTCCAGGGGTGGCAACTCAACCACCTCCGTGGGCAACCCATTCCAAACCTGGATCCCTCTTTCTTTCCATAATATCAAGTCTAAACTTCCCCTGTTGAAGCTTAAGACTATGACCTCTCATCCTGTCACCAGTGCCAGGGAGGAAAGACCAACCCCTGCCTGACTACAATCTCGTTTTAGATAGTTATAGGCAAAGTTTCAGGTGGTAGACAGTATGTAGGGAACAAGGTATTACCTATTACCACAATGTTTAAAGAGTTGTATGACAAACGAGTTAGTGTTTCTAAATACTTACAATCACAATTCATGACAAAGGGAAATAAATCAATGAGACAGAGATCTCTTAACGAACAGAAAAATAAGTCAATGACCTTAGGAGATAAGGCTGCCCAGACTAAGCATTCACAGGTTATTCCGAGTTGGAAGGGACCCACAGGATCATCTAGTCCAACTCCCAACCAACTAGACCATGTCACTGAGCTCCTCATCAAGTCTTCCCTTAAACACCTCCAGGGATGGCAACTCCACCACCTCCCTGGGCAGACCATTCCACTGAGCGATCACTCCCTCGGTGAAAAAACTCTTCCTAACATTCAGCCTAAACCTCCCCTGGCATAGCTTAAGGCCATGTCCCATCATTCTGGTGTCATCAGCCTGAGAGAAGAGATTCACACCCACCTGGTGGCAACCTCCCCTCAGGTAGTTGTAAACAGCAATTAGGTCGCCTCTGAGCCTCCTCTTCTCCAGGCTGAACAATCCCAGTTCCCGGAGCCGCTCCCCAGAGGACTTGTTCTTCTTAAACTGGACACAGTACTCAAGATGTGGTCTGACCAGCACCGAGTACAGGGGAAGGATAACTTCCCTAGTCTGACTGACCACACTGTTCCTAATACAGGCCAGGATGCCACTGGCCTTCTCCCTCTGCATGTGAACAGGTCAGTGGAAACTCACACTAGTATGAGGGTTTCAGATCAAGTGTGTGCTTCTTGTTTGTTTATTTAATCCAGTACAGTTATCGTTATGATGTAAACGTCTTCTATTACTAAGCCTTATGAAGACAGGGGAATAAGCCAAAGTGACGTACTACTTTTTCACTGCACAATAACTGTGTCTACACTAGAAATGGAGGGTGCATTATTTTAGTAATGATAATGAAGATAAAGTACAAAGAATTTATACAAGCTGAGAGACAACACGAAGTACGATGCATAGGAGCTGGGACTGGTTGAGCAACGCTCAACTAGACTTTTTGAGTGAAAGGAGAGTAGAACCACTTACTTAACAAAAGTCTTCACAAAGCCATTCACTTGAAACACCTACTACATGTATTTTAGGAAAGAAAAGAAACTCTTTAGAGCACAAACACTTTCCCAAACAGATGGTTATTTGATTTAACAATAAAGGAATTGCATTGTGTGGTAAGATCTGACCTGTAATTTCATCAAAAGGCCTTTCAAAATGTATTCTTTAATGCACTAGTGCAGTGTCACTCTCCAAACCATAGGGAAATAATTAACTGTCACGAAGTATTTAAAATACATTTATCATCTTGGCTTATGGACTGTTTTTAATGTCATGCTACAGAACTGCAGCCAGAATGGAGGTGGTACTCATACACCTAGCAAAAAAACACTGAATAGAGAATCAGGACTGCAAACACATAGTGGTTAGCCAATTACCACACGCCAAAACTGATAACGGACATCCAATTATTTTACCACAGCACAATTTCAGACAACCACTTGCCCATACATCTAAGCCAAACTCCTACTCAGCACTTTTGCTCAGTCTCAGGAATCATGTACATGTGATGATTTAACCAGATATTTGGAGTTTCTCTTAAATGACAATATTTCCTCTGACTGGATGCCTTTTCAACATTTTGGACATTATGAAATAGATATCCAAATAAAACTAAGTACACAGATACACAGAGGACCCTAGGATTGACTGGTAGTTTTCCTGATCACATACAAGATTTTTGTTGCACTGAATATATTTTTCCTTATGTCCTCAGGTAATTTCTGTATTTCCTTGTGTTCTTTAAGCAAGACTTCATATGTGAAGACTTACAAATCTTATCGAAGGATATCAAAGAATATCAAAGCAGCACTACCTGTTTCCTGTAAAGCATATGGTATATTTCTTCTCTTTATGGTCAAAATACACCTTTCTTGCATTCTCCTCCTGCCAGGTATTCTCTGGGGAACTCAAGACAGTATATAGTAGGCAATAGCCACATAACTTCTCTGTACAAATAATAAAGGAAATAGCTGTGCTGATTTTTGGAATTCAGAAGTCAGGGAGATTTTTCTGGGATTCAGAAATCAGGGAGTTTTCTGGATTTTTCTGGAAGATCTCAGACTGAGGTGCTATAAACTAAAATCCTTCCTGAATGAGGTAAAACAATCTTCAAATACAGGATATAAATAAATGCTAGAAAATTGTGGTATTTAGATGATGTGAAGTTGTCCACAAAACAAAACTCACAAAAGAGATGATTCTGAAACTTGCCTATTAATCAACTGTAATTCAAAATAAATGTTAGGAACATCAATGAAACTCTAGTTTGAGTAAAGCTTTCACCTGCCTTAGAGAAAAGATCTTCTTTTATTAGAAAATAAACACACCTTACATGAAACCTCAGCCCAAACTAGGTAGATACTTCAGCACTAATCTCAGACCCTTCCCACAAAAGGTTCACACATCGCTCTTTCAAACACTACTGTGCAACACCTGTCAGCAACTTTTGAGAGTGTTCTGACTGGACTTACAATCATCAGTGAGCCAGACAGAAGAACGTAGCAGGGAACTGAATCCACTTTGGCTCAGTTCTAGTTCAGGCTCAGTTATAAGGAAAGCTGTGACGGCTTTGTTTCAGTTAGCTACAAAATTCACATCTAGGTTTTATTCCAATTAAAAAACCCTCAACATTAAAACAACAACTACTGTTTATGAGTTTGAATTCAGCTCCCTGGGAAGAAAGAAGAAAGGCCTTCTTATCTGAAAGGCGAGCACATTAAATGTATTGTCCATTTGTATTCACAAAAGAAATTAATCCTCCATTAGGAAGGAAACAGCTTGATTCAATATGCTGCAAATGGACAAATTTTATTTTAATGACACTTGCTGGAACTTTTAAGTAGCTTGTTGATGTGCAACATAGTCATCAACTACACGCCAGAGTGCATAAACAGAAAGAAGAACTCCAACTGATAAATTTTTACTCTTCTCTTCAGCCAATTTGACTTAGATATGAATGAGATCCCCTCTCCCCACACCCCCCAACTAGAGTTGAAACTTCAGGTTTTGGCTGAAGCTACAGAGTATGCAAATAAGATAGAGGTGTGCCCAGAGGTGCCTTTGATCTCAGTAGCTGTCTATGAATTACTAAATTGTTTCCCTTAAATTTCCAGAAAATGAACAGTATCTGATTTTAAGAAACATCTCTGGAACCTATAAAGACTTGCATGAAAATTCTTCAGCATCCAAGCTGCTCCTCTTTCTGTGCATAACTGGACTTGTAACGTGATAAAATCTTAGACCTCCTTTGCAGTTTACCTTCATGAAATCCTGGCTGATAATCATCCTGTCAGCACTGCTGAGCATCACTGCACCACCACACACAGTGGTGATGAGTTTTTGTTTAAAGCCTCACCTTGGCACCCAAGGCCAAAGAGGAAGGTTGCAGGGCTGAACTACCCAGATGGTCAAACTGCTCCAAGGTAGTGCCAAAGAGAGGCAGCTCCATGGACTACCACCAAGGAAGAAACAAAGAACACTACTTCAGGTAAGTAGAACTTAAGAAAGACATAGAAATAACAAAATACATGGACAAAATTTACATATATGGTTCAGAAGTGGCATGAAGCTGTCATAAGCAAATAAAAGGAGGTAAAATAATATTTCAAGAACAAAGCTAAGCTAAAATTACTCAAAAAATGTAACATTTTCTGCTGGAAATATTAACCTTTTTTAACCTCATTCTTACATCTGTGGACTCTTCTTATTACTATTTCAGCTGTCTTGCTGTGTCAAAAGACCATGGCCTTATCCTGAACATAAGGGGTAAACTTTTAAAAAGTAATAAAAAAAGTTTAGAATGGTTTTTAAAACAGGACACCAAAATCATGGTGACTTGAGAGGTTTTATTTTTCATGCAGGGCATTGAAACCTTGTCATTCATTAAAATGTCTCCATTTAGATATACGTACTTGTGATTGATAATTTTTAATAACTTAA
The DNA here is from genome assembly GCA_013390025.1 of Pitta sordida. Taxonomy (NCBI): domain Eukaryota; kingdom Metazoa; phylum Chordata; class Aves; order Passeriformes; family Pittidae; genus Pitta; species Pitta sordida. Next base: position 131,893 of record WEKX01003521.1, on the reverse strand, counting down.
ATGCAGTTTTAAAAAATGTATCTCCTACTTTCCCATTCTGGGAAATATCTCACCACAGATAGATCTCTATTTTCAAGGAAAAAAACCCTGAAAACCAAAACGAGAATAGTTACTTTATAGAATTATGTATCTAAATTTGGGTTACAGTCAGCCCTCTTGCACTTTACGCTCCCCGTATTGCGGCTTCAGATCTTAGTGGCATGATTTTTTAGCAATGTAGGAAACCCGTTTTCCAACTGTGCAGGCACGACCTGCCACCGTGGCAGTGGCAGCCACCATTCAACGCGGAAGTTGGGCTACACAAATCCCAATTAAGACCACAGGTCCGCATTATAGCAGACCCAACTGTATATAAAGGAGATTACAAAAATATCACATAAATATTCCTTCACCAAGTACAAAGAGAAAAGCACAAATGTACAAGCTTCAGAAATTACAAATTGATGTCCTTCTGCTGGGTCATGAAGATGGAAGAAAACAGTATGTTCTACCCAAATATTTTCTATGACCTTTCACATATGTATCTGTAACATGAGTTTCTTTACAACCAATACTGATACTACAATAAACAATCACTGTATGATATACAAAACACAACAGTTATATAGAATTGACAGCAAGTATTTAAACAAAAGAATCCTTTCTGGAAATACCTCTCCAACTTACAGCCTGCCAAGAATTCCATTGATTCAGAGACTTTGATCAAATTAAGTTCTAAAGAAATATGAAAGAAGAAAAGAGTTTATGGAAAAAATTTACAAGCTTCTTGTAAAACTATTTTTTTTTGCTTTTAAATCTTTGTACATGTTTGCTCAGCTTAGACTGAAAGCTTTCATTCTTCCTTCACATTATGTGACACACACAACTTCAAGCAGTATTACACAAATAAAGCTGCCGCGCAGATAAGGTAGTCCTTTTCCTTACTGAGCACATGCAGGGTGACACTGCATCTGCATCAACCCCGCTGAGTCCCCTGAATTCCCTGACCATCACTCCTTCCACAGTGCAGTTTTAAGAAAGGATGTCTGTAACAGTATGGGAACTGGATGCACCTCTCAAGTCTCAGTTCTACCTCTAAACAGGAAGATCATTCTTGTTTCCTAAAGGAAAAGATAAACTCCAACATCTTGTAATAAATAAGGAATTTGCCAGTAAATATGGCAGTTTCAAGCACATAAAATCATACATGACAAATCTTGTGGTCTTCCAAGATCTTTAGATACCATTTAATAATGTTGGGGGAGGCTATTTTATGATATGTGATAATATTTTATCCTCTGTTTAATCATCAGATTAGAAAGATTAATGAAGCTAATTCTGTTAAGAAAATGGATATCCTGAGGACTAGAATTATCTGTGATTCACTTGGACTTCCTCTTCAGCTTTAGCCATAACAAACCCAGGGCAGCTCCAAAACTCCTCGGGTGTCAGCTGCAAAGCACTTCGTTAAAACAGCAGCTAAACAGAAAACTCAAGTAGTCCATCTTACCCATGTATAAATGCAAACAGGAAAAATAAGTAAAATAAAATTTAGTAGCCTGACACATGCTCCATGCAACCTATACTCCATGAAACACATAGACCAGAACATACCGTCTTGAATACAGAGGTTCCAAAAAAGGAAATGGCAAAAATAGCCACTACTATTATTATTGTTCCTGAAAAGTTAGATGCCAGAGTCTACTAGCTTGAAGTAACACACTAGAAACAGATATATCTTCAAAACTTCCTAGGCAGAAACATGCTACAGTGCATGTGGCATTAACTGGCATTTTTCTTTAGCATTTTTTGTCATTTACTGTGATGTTTTAAACTGAATTGCATGGAGTTCTCACGTTAGATATTAACTTAATGTGAGTGATGCCTGCTAAACCATTTTAAATCTTACTCTTTCAGACAGTCAGAAAATTTTCCAGTACTTTCTGAACTTAAGAAAAAAAAAATCAGCAAAAAAATCCACCCCAAGACTTAGTCTGCCGTGTATTCTAGGGATTTGGTTGTTCCTCTTTTAGTCCATGAGGAAACAGGAAGCGGAGAGTCACTTACAGCTTTGTTCCTTGAAAAAAATGATTATAATTCAAACCCTTTTTTCGGGGGGTAGGGAGGTCTTGGGTTTCTAGCTCTCCCTCCCCCTTAGTACAAGAGTATTCAGGTTTGGGTAATCTCTTTGGAAGAGCTTAGGTTCGATTTCATACAGCCAAATAGTCAGGACTTCCGGAACCGGACCCAAGATAACTGAATAATTTTTGTTCATTAGCTCTTAAATTTAGTTCTGAATGCATAATAACCATTCAGTTCTGCTAACGGAGAGCAGAGCATGCTGCCCACTTATTTCTGTATCGAACCAAGTAACTAAAGCAGGGCTAACTCCTGTCTTCCACAAAAGGCTTTCAGTCTTTTCTTAAAATGTCTAGGAATGAAGGATCTGCTACATCCTTTATTTACCGATTTCATTAGTTTATCTCTTTTAATGCAAAAAGAAATGTGCTATGGTGTCCATTTCAATCTGTCTGGGTAGCCCTCAGTTCTTGTTTCACCGTTCTCAATTTTAAGAGCTCTTTATTTTTTAATGGCACTTTACATACCCAAATTAAGTAACCTCCCTTTGTTCCTTTTATTTAAAGCAAACCAGTGAGCTCAGAGTCTCTCCCTATAAAGAATTTTCTCCAACATGTGAATGCTTTCAGAAATCCTACTGTGAGCTTTGCTACTGACCTGCTGGGTCACCCTGGCTAACAAACTTTATTCACCCCCCATGTGCCCATTTCGCCTACTATAATTAGTCTTATTTAGAGTACAAATTCTAAAAAGTTCAGGCTCTCCTTTAGACATTTGTGCAATTAGGCTCTCATGTTTTTACTATAATGTACACTGGAGTTTTTTCTCAATTTCCAACATTTTTTAAAATGTCGATCACCCATAACCTCCTATGTTCAGCCTACAGAAGAAGGAGGAATAATTTCACACCTGGGGGAAGAGTAACAAAAATTCTGTCAGCTGTAAGAAGGGTGGACGCAGACAGGATAGGCTTCTTCAGGAATGTATTTAAGTTTTGGACATCCTTCTTCCTCATTTTTCCATGGTTTGTGTGCAATTTCCATAAGCGCTATCTCACACAGCTTTCAGAAATCTCTGCCTTAGACAACCCTATAAGCAAAACTTAACCCAATTTAAGTTTGTTTCAAAACACTCAAAACAGTCTTAGCTGAAAAAACTTAACAGGTGATCTGAGAACTACATATTTACATTTTTTGCTAGAAGTATACAAACACTTCCCAAAGATTTGCATGACCACAGTAACAGCAATGGTCCAAAGACTTCAAGTACAGAAGAGTAAGCACAATTACCTTTGGATTAGGGAAGAAAGGTTTTGTTTGGGTTTGGGAGGGGGGTCAATTGTTTGGGTTTGGATTTTATTTATTTTTTTGTGCCACTCATCCCCCCACCTCTTTTTTTTTAAAATGTTGTGTGTTTTCCTTACTAGTAACTGCGATGCAAATGATTCATGCACAAAAATGACCCTGCCAACCTTCCAGGCAATCCCCCTTTAAGTAAAGCCCTTCTGGGGAATCCAATAGATCTTCATGATGTCTGTGTAATATATTTCAGAGTAAGACAGTTGGACTGTTTCCATTCCTGATTCTCTCACCCTGGTCATTTTTCTTATACTCTCCTCAAAGAAAAAAAGAAAACAACCAACCAATCAACTAACCAAACGAACAAAAAAATACCACAGAAAAGAAAGAAAATGGAAAAAAAAAAAAGAGAGAGATCATGTAATTTTGGTATTGCATAAAGCAATTTAGCAGCATTTGCCATATACCTGAGGAAATGCTGGAGAAAAAAAATGCAAAAGTTGTTTTACTGTTAAAATTTCTTTATGATCATTGGTTAACCTAATTTTCATTTTTTATTTTTCGAAAACCTAGTAAAAATCAAGTCAAACCTGAAACTTATCTTTGTTAACTTTGTTAACTTCGTGTTCATTTTTATCTTATGTTCTTTAATGAACGGTCCCAACAGTAAGTCCAAAACATTACCAAGTATTTTAGGAAAACTTTAATGACCTTTTTTCCACTTCATGACAAAAACCCTTCTTAACTCAACATCAAGGAGAGCTGTCACTCCTGAGACAGTCAGGATCCTTCAGGCATCCAAGTAACATCTTTAAAACAGGTATACCCTAAAACACTCTACAAGCAAGCAGAAGGCATAACCTGGCAGCCCCTCCTCACCCACTGTGCCCTTCACTCTTTGACAAATTGTAGGATTTAATATAGACAGTGGCAGCTTTTCTGACTGTTACCACAGATTTACGACAAAGCAAGAGAACTTCTTGCTTCACTTCACCCCTTGAACAATATCAAAGGAAGGAACTGGACCTCTCTGACTCAGCAAAGTATAAACTTAAGAGATGGGTAGTTTACTTGAATTTATTTTGTTACCATTTAAATGAGATGAGGTTTGCATCCTCCTTTCAAATTCTGTTATAAAATACACAGAGTGAAAAACACAGGCAGCAGCAAACATGACTGTATTACAAACGCTGGAGAGAGACCAGCTCTCTTACTGCATAGGCACATTGCACAGATCTCACAAGGCCTAACAGCCAATTTGGCAAGAAAGAACAACATTGGAACGGAAGACAATACACACAAATACTCAGCAGCATTTTGAGCACTGAGACTTTATCTATAAAACCTTCAGTTCTCAAGGAGCTCTTTCAGGTACAAAATTAAATAACAATGGATGAATCAATATTTCATTCAGAATTTGTTTCATAATGCATGACTTTGATTTTACAACCACGAAGCAAGGCATATTTTAAAACATGATTCTTTATCGGTTACATCTAGAAATTACAGTTAATTCTGAGACTTAAAAAAACAGAGGTTCATTCGGGAACCCATGGTTCAATTAACTTTTATTAGAGCAAAAACTACTTCAGATACCTCCTACTCTGACTCTTGAATTTTATGGTAGCTTTTTCTAGATATTTAAGCAGTTATTTGAGAAGGTATTTTTATACCAGATTATTTCAGTAGCTAAGCATAAAATCTATTACATTTAATTATCACTATGTGTTTGCCATTTTCTATAAAATTACTGAAGATCAAGCTTCCTGAAAACTTTAAATCACTGTTATTTCTGCACCATGTCGATAGTAGTGTTTTGTTTATGGAATAATTAAAAATGGTAATACAATACAAATAAAAACATGGCTTCTTTCTCCTACGGCTAAGTAAGTAGAGCACATGTCAAACCAAACTATACTACTCTCACCCATTTATCCTTGTACTTCTCGTCGCTCTGTACATTCAGGATAATTACTGAGTTCAGACTGCAAAACTTTCCACAAAGAATCTTGTTTAATGGCAGTGTAAGAGCTGTTGTGAAGGATCCTGCATTGAAACACTGCTAGCTTACAGCAGTGTTGCCTTCCACACCAAATTTACTGTGAACCACCATCAATAAAGGAAAACTAAAAGCTTCTGAAACGTTCTTTTGGAGAACATGGCAGCAGCAGTGGGTTTACTTGGCTGCAGTCTGGAAGGGATGACTGAATCAATCTTTAATAATAAAACAACTTAACTTCAAAGATATTTCAAAGATAATGAGCTGTGCAAAACCAACCTATTAAACCTCCTACTGACTGCAGTTTGTATTAGACTGTTGTCAGTGACTCTAGGTCTTTCACACAGATGTCTCTAACAACCCAATATTCAAAGACCATCTCAACAAGGTTTGGGCTTGGTCGTCCAAAGGTTAAAAAAATTTTAAAATAATCTGTCAGACCTCAAGACTCTATGTTTACTGGAAACATATTTGGAGAGAGACAGAAAGAAATGATGCCCTTACTGACACAGTATTTTACGTATTTCTCTCCCCTAAATCACCTCCCTCTCATGACCACCTCTACTGTTACACAAATGCTCCAGAAAGAGATGCAGCCAATAAAAGCAGAAAAAAAAGACTGACTTACTGCAGAAAAGAACATTTAGTCTCTGAGACATCAGACACATGTAACAGCAAAATCATCTAGGTATCTATCTAAGAGCTACTCTCCCTGAAAATATCTGTCAGATGTGGTTATGAGCATGTCCATCCTTTTGTACGGTCTTCTTCTATTTGTGGTGCATTGATTTTACTCAGTGTCACTAAATGGATGACACAAAAATAAAGATGCCCATGCAATGACAGCCAGCAATGCTTTTGTCTCTCAAGTTTATTACAAAACCATCTCTGGGAAGCAGCATCAGAAGAATAGAGCAGGTTTCAAAAGAGGGGGACTTCAACAGGAATGCTGAATGAAGCTATTTTAAGCTCCATCACAGAACCTTTCATATCATTCCAGTAATGTTGGGTTCAGATCTGTCAGGAAAAAAACCCACTTAAAATTTCTTTTAAAAATTCAGTAATTTTATCAAACTCAAAAAAAGGAAGGTGTCAGCAGATCTATGGATTCTAAACCTATGGTTTGATCAATTCTCTTACTCATCCTACAATTGTATGCATCATACAAATGATGATCACAAAATACCTTGAAGCTGAAAATGAAATTACATACAAACAGAAATTTTGTACACCAGTTTAAAAGTGGGGACTCCTACTTGCTGCTTGAAGAAAGCAAGATCCTGAGCAGAGATATAAGCTGTCATTTGTACATACTGTATAAAAAATGCTCTAGTCCACAAATCTCTGTCTGAAAAACTAATCCAGTTTTAGCTCATGGAAATTAATCCAGATTTAGCTTCTATTTCCTACTTTAAAAACAGTGTACACAATCATGATTTTTTTTAACTCCTCAAAGTTAGATAAATATAAAGCTACCACACAGAATAATCTTCAGAAATCATTTCCAATGTGGAAAAACACTGCTACTCTATGGGAGACTGAAGAAGGGGAAACCACTCAAAAGCATGGGTAGGAGTATTATCCCACTTCACTGTTATTTTCAGCTTTGCTCCATTCTTGCAGATGCTTGCACAGAGGTAAAATAATTAATCCTTAACTTTTATGCCTATAAGAATCACACTGAATCACAAACCTTAACAGATAATACTGGGACACAGGGTGTGCCCTGAGGTGTTCAGAGACCACTGGCAACATCCATTCAGCAGCTCCTACTGAATAAATTGGTCATTCACAGCTGCTACCAGATGCCTTTGTAGCCTGCACACAGGGCAAAAAGGATTTCTCATGATGTATCATTCTCATAACACAAGTGAAAATTCACAGCGGACAGAGGACAAGCAAATGAAAATAAGCAACACAGACAGAAAAAAATACTACAACTTCAAAAGACATAGGAATATGGAACACCATGCGCAAGCCAAGATCCAAGTCCCAATACACAAAATTCCTGAATCAAATGTTGACATACAGAGATTTTTCTTGTCTTCTTTGCAACTTCAGTTGTGTCCCATTTTTACTCTTTGCCATAATGTCGTGGTTTGACCCTGGCTGGATGCCAGAGACCCACCCCAACTTCTCCTGAAGGAGAGAAACTGGAGAATAAACCTGGTTACAGGCAAAAACAAGGCAAAACTATAAGTAAAGAACATAAAGGGTTTATTTTCTAACTAACAAGCTCAGAACTGCAAGGGAAGCATCATTTAGAAGGCAACCTTTCTCCCCTCACCCCTCCTTCTCTTACAATAGATGTAATATTCCCTTTTCCACCAGGAGAAAAAGGGGGAACATAGGGTAGGGGTAAACCAGGCAGGTTGGTATTTCTGACCAGATCCAGGGTAGGAACCATCTCTCTGCCCTTCCATAAAGTTCTCTCTCTCTCACGAGAGGGAAAGGTCTTTCATGACCCCTCCCAAGTGAGATCTCGACCTGAGGACGACAGTTCTTCTGAAAAATTCTCTGTTGTCCAGAAGTCACAGCCAGGATTGCAGCTTTTAAGTACTGGTTTTTATCTGCTTCATAATAAGCCCACCCAAAAGTACACAGATCCTATCACAATGCACAAAAAGTCTGTCCAAGGATCTCTGCCGAGCTCTCAGCTAGCTCCAGGATTCTGTTTCGGGGCTTCAAAACCATCAGCAGTTTGTCCAGCGTTACCTCTCCATCTTCAGTCTTAATGCTTAGACGGATTCTGCGGTCCTGGTTCTCTCTCTTTGGTCCATAGGTTTTCACCATGGTCAGTCCAATTCACAAGCAGCAGCGGGATGCCTGGAAGAACATCTCTACCCCTTCTCTCGTGGGCCTGGGGGCCTTCAAATCTCTCAGCCTCCCGACGCAGGTTCTGAGCTGGCACGCTACATCTTACTACTGAACTTTTTCTCTCTCCCAAGTATGTTATTCACAGAGATGCCTTTATCTCTACTCTATAACCTTGAAGGCCCTGGCAGCACAGAGAGAGCCCAAGCAAGAACTGAGCTGTTAACCCCCTCGCTACCAGAGCAGCAGAAAACCCCCTAAACCATAACAGCCATAATGTAACTTCTATGCAATCTACTTCATATTTATAACCTTTTGAGAACTCGGTACTACATACTATAAAAGTAATTCTAAATTTTGCACATGATAAAGCTATATCCATTAAGTCTCTTAAAAGAGCTCAGTCTTGATGTACCTACTAAAAACACATTAGAAATTAATTATGATGCAAATCTGCTTGAGCCTTATTTGGCAGATATTGGACTTAAACGGTGGCACTGCAGCCTCTGTGCCCACTGCATTCCTTTGTTTCTGAAGTTTCAGATACACAAAGAAAGCCCATAGATTCAGGGAAGATTTCAAGAATTTTTCTGATGTTACTACTAAAGAGATAAGACTTAGGCACTTGAAAATGAAATAAAACAAATAACATGAAGAAATGCTTCCCTTCCCTCAGGAGAAAGCTGTAGAGGAATCTCCTATTACATGAAAAGAACACTCTGCAAACTTTTATAGGAACAACAGGATTTGATTCTTTCTACAGAAAACTTGTTACATTTCCTGGCCCACCAAAATAGAACCTGGTATACACAAAGTCTTTGATTTATACACCTGGAGCTGAGAATGCTCCCTTTACAAGAAGCCTGGTTTCCCCTAGGTTGCATGTTCTTTCTTGATGAATTGCCATGGAATTACCTATTGCTTTTGACAACATCTGTTATTGTTCCATCTCTCAGAATTGCACACACATCCATTTTGAGTTGCCACGTACATGAAAAGTTTTGAGACTTCTCTGTTCAGGGCATGTGTGAGGAAGAAAAAAGGAAAGGAAATCTTGCATTTTTTAATCATGCTTTGTCTTTGATATTGTTACAAGCTATCTACTTTAAAGAGAAAGAACAAAATTCCTTCTGAGTCTATCACAGGAAATAAAAATACATGAAAGAGTAACAGCACTAATTTGGACATACAATGACCTCACAGGGTCTTACATAATAGGTTAATTAACCCGAACTTAAGTACAAATTCAACTGCTGAATTAGTTCCTGCTGTTTCCACACCAACAGAGCAACTTTCTGTTTCAGTGTTAACGTCCCATTTCGAGCATCAATTAAAAACAAACCAACCAACAAAAAAGACACCAGAAATCAACTCAAGTTATCTAGGCAACTAGGTTTTTTAAACATATGACAGGCTCCTTTATCACACACAACCTCTTAACATTATTTTAAAAGTGAACAAGTGCCTGAACTGTGATTTTTTTTTTTGCCTAAAGTACACAACAGTAAATTACAGTCAGGTCTCCTATATCGCGGACCTGCGGTCTTAATCAAGTGCCGTGAAGCCCCACTTCTGCGTTGAACGGCAGCTCATTAATATGCAAATTTGCCCCGCACCCTCACGTGGCCCCAGCGCTGCTTGGGCACTGTGCTGTTGTGTATCAGTGTTTGTATCGGCCCTTCCTGGCGCCTGCAGCCACCCCACGCTGCAAACCCCTTTTTGTCTCAGCCAGGGACACAGATTCATAACTGCACAGAAGTGGCTCCGGGGCAGTGGCCCTGCCGTGGCCGCTGCCGCTGCTGCGGCAGCAATTCATGCATGCACACTTGCCAAAAGGGGTCTCTTTCATCACTAAAAAAACATGTCACTAAGATCTGAAGCTGCAATATGGGGGGCACAAAGTGCAAGAGGGCCGACTGTATTTGTCTTTACAACCTATACAAAATAGTCACCCTAAAAAAATCTAAAATTGATTGTGTTTATAGTAAAAAGAAAATGAAAGTAGGAGTAAAGAAGACATACTACACAAAAACTTCACTCCTACTACCACTTCTCCCCATAAAACACAGCCAAAGAATCAGTGAGGCAGAACATTTGAGGAAGATTGTTCCAAGTGACAACACCTGCAAAATACACATGATATATCAACAACTGGAAAAGTCAAAAACTTTATTTAAGACCGGAAGACAACATCTAACATGCTTCTTATGCAACCCTTCAACTAATAGCATGGTTGGATGAAGAAAAATAAAAATTTTGTCATTCATTTTCATCTACCTACCAGCTAACTTATCTACATTTGGACAACTTTCACTTGAAATCAACTAAGACAACTTTCACTTGGAACTGACTGAGGCTAGGTTTTCAAAACAGTCAAATTCTCCTGGTTGGTCCCTTGAAAACCTCAACACACCTTGGTAAAAAATAAACCCAAACCAGCACTGAGTATCTGGGCCAACAGTACTTTCAGCTCAGTACAGTGGCTCTGGCAAAACAATGCAAGAGAATGTAGGTTCTCAACAAGAGTAATTGATTTTTATTTCTGCAGCAGTAATGCTAAAGGATGCAGCAGGTCCAGAATAAAAGACCCACCTTCTATTCTGGGTAATTTCAAGGAATAACAACCTAACGAGGTTGCTCCTTTCCTTGGACAACATTCATAGGTTTCTGTTGCTTTGTTTCCTTAGGTTTTCAGTATAAGGACTTATTAATTTCTGCTGATACATTAATCAAATTTAATTTTAGACATGGTGGGAGAAAACAAACAGGAAATCTGGGAAAGGAGAAATCTGTAGAATACGTACTTTATCTTAAAAGGAAATAGGAGAAATTATGATACACTTTTCACCAGGAAACCAAAATATAACAAAACCAACATACAAAACACTGTGTTTTTTCCTCTGTTCTCATTTGTACTTACATACTTGAAGTAAAAAAATCAGTATTATCAATTTTTACTGCTTTCCCACCATGCAAACTAGCCCAAGCTTGATAAAACTGCCAAACCAAAATGCTCTGTGACTACAGCTGAAGCAAGTTTGTAACATCATATTCAGTAATACTTTTACACTTGCTATCAGAATTTCCTAAACTGGATGATACCTGGTCCTTTCTTACCCATTTCTACAACCTACAGAGGCACTACAATTTGTAGCAGAACTTAAAATAATTTTTTCCATTTTTATCTCTCAAGGAAGTACAGAAGGATTTCTGAACATACTGAGACAGTTTCTTAAAGACTGTCAGCTTAGAAAAACAGACTATGTAGTAAGCAAACTAACACATGCCCCAGAAAAAAACTGCTGACATTTATTTCATTCTATGAATAAATAGTAACGCGAGTCATTTGACATAAGACTTGTTACACTACTATGCAAAAAAGCCCTCACAATCTTACAGTTTGTTCTAGGTCCAAATATCAAACTCCAGAGCTCTCTCAGTGTTTTAATTTTAAAATCTTGATTAGGATTACACTTTCACTATAATTTAGCACTAATCTATGGAACAACAGCTATGAGCAGATCAAAAACTTGTGCACATTGTCAAGCGAACAGTAATTGCTAAAGGCAAAAGGAAATCTTTCACAATTTTCTAATGTTTTTTTCTAAATCCTAATCAATTTCAATTACTCAGTACAAAAAATATTTGGAGCACACATGACCTTTTGAAGGATGGTTAACTAATGCCATCATCCTAAAAAAATCACACAGAATCACAGAATATTATGAGTTGGAAGGAACCCACAAGGAGTTGGACTCGATGAATATCCATCCAGGGACTGAACCCATAACCTTGGTGTTATGAGCAACATGTTTTATCTATCTGAGTTAATCTCAGGGTCATCTTTTTTTATTTTTTAACCTAACTCTCCAGCCCATCATCCCATTAACTAGACCATGCCAATGAGTTCCTCATCCAGTCTTTTCTTAAACACCTCCAGGGATGGCAACTTCACCACCTCCTTGGACAGACCATTCCAATGAGGTATCATTCTCTCTGTGAAAAACCTCTTCCTAACATCCAGTCTAAACCTCCCCTGATGTAGCTTAAGGCCATGTCCTCTTGTTCTGGTGCTGGCAGCCTGAGAACAGAGATTTACACTGACTCGACTACAACCTCCCTTCAGGTAGTTGTAAACAGCAACGAGGTCACCTCTGAGCCTCCTCTTCTCCACGCTGAACAACCCCAGCTCCCACAGTCCCTCCCCATAGGGCTTGTTCTCCAGTCCTTTCACCATCCTTGTCGCCTTTCTTTGGACACGCTCAAGCAGTTCAACATCCTTCTTAAACTGGGGAGACCAGAACTGGACACAGTACTCAAGATGAGGTCTGACCAGCGCTGTGTACAGGGGAAGGACAACCTCCCTGGACCGACTGACCACACTGTTCCTGATGCAGGCCAGGATGCCATTGGCCTTCTTAGCCACCTGGGCACACTGCTGGCTCATATTAAATTTCCTGTAACCATTACTACCAAATCCCTCTCCATTTGACCAATGTCATGTCCTGGCTAATAGTTAAAGGAAAATACTAAGGTAGAAAAAATCCCCTCAAAATCCCATAAAAACCCCAAGATGAACCTCTAACTTGTATGAGCTCCATAAGCTTCCCTTAATTTCTTTCCTATAATCGATTCAAAATTATAATCCAAGAGGTGAAATTGATACAGTCTTTTCACAATGATGCAATGCTCCTATGAATTGTTTATATTTGCCAGGCTGTCTTTACACCACAACAGCTTTGTGCTATGTCCTTCATTCTTCAGCCATGTGACTCTTTGACAGAGGGATTTTCCCAGCTTCACTGGATGACAAAGGGTTAAAAGAGGTTTTGAGAGCAGTGAGCTGATTTTGCGATGTTCTGCAGCAGCATGAACAAACAGGAAGCCCGGAAATGAGTGATAATTGTTAAATAAGAGCTCTTAAAACACCTGCTTAGCTCTAACTGCTAACTATTAAACCATTATAGCAAGTTAAAAACAAAATCCCCCTGAGAGATTTCCACCTGCTTTCCCCATCTATTTTCTTAATTTATACAATAAGACATTCAGAAACATCCAGTGGATCTGGAGCATGATCCCCTCCATGAACAACCACAACCTAGAAGGTCATCACACTCAAACACTCTTCCAAGGTGACACGGACACTCACATCCCTTCCCTTTACATAGAAATGTATGTATTTAGTCAAAATGATGTTTCTGAAGCTTCCACCCAAAGGTTTTTTTTTCCAAGAAAACAGTCTGTGTTTCTCTCCCGGAGAGAATTTGTATAGCTGTTCATCCTACATGGCGAGGAAGTGGTTTTACAAGAGTAGGCCATTTTGTAAGGCAATTAAGAAAGAAGGAAAGGATTTTCAGGTCCAAGCTAGAAAGGCATGGACCTTCCCTGCCATTAAACTTGGTGGAAAGTCTTTCTGTATTATTATAGCCAGGAATATTGGCAGAAACATAATCCCTTAATTTTTTCAACTCCCTCCCGCCAAATTGAAAATAAAACAGAAAAAAACCACCAAAAACCTATACAGAAAAAGCATCCATTAATAAAATACGGCTTTTTTTGATGAAGGAATATGAGCTTGAACCAAAAATCATATCCATTTGAACTGGTGCCATGAGTGCTACCTCCATGCTACCTGCCCTCTTTCCAGGGCAGTCCCCTTTCCAAGAGGATTACTGACAGCCATTGGTAATTGTCTTGCCTTTCATGCAAGCACTCTCTATTCCACGAAATCCATTATTCTTGAAAGAGAAGAAAAATTCTTTATGATTTACATGTCTGTATACATCCTGTTTCCAAAATACAGTATCCTTAACAAACCAATTCTGAGGATTAAAAAGAAAATCATCTTCCCAAATTTCAAACAAATAAACTGATAAATAAATAGGAAGCTATGGGAAAAGGTAGCAATTCATCCACTTCAAAGAATATTTGCAATTCCATTTTCAAAAATCATCTTATTTGCAACAAATAGGCCCTCCATACACACAAGGTTGTTTACTCCAAGCAGAAATCAGATTTTTTTGTAATTACATCGGTTTTCAATGAAAGAAGAGTTACAATTTAATTTTCTTTCTTCCCTGAAAAAAACCCAAGACTTATGGAAAGACCAAATAGAACAGAAAGCAGCATTCAAAAAATTGTAAGCAGCTCCGATGTGACTGTCAGTAGCATGTGCTTCCTGGTAACTATGAAAGTTCAAATTACTATCGATTGCTCATCGCTATGAAAATTAATCATTTACAACATTTCTGGTTATGTTTAAACTTGCATGCTGGTCATTTTCTAAAAAGTTATAAATTGATATATATTTTATAATACATGATTTTTTTATATATTTATGATACAAATTTTCAATAACTCAGCATTACTCAGTATGTGATTTGCAAGTTAGAATTTAAAGTAGATGTCTGTTTGAAAAGACAATCAAGTGTGTTACCACAGCAACTTGGAAACAACTTATTAAACACTTGTGCTATTAGCCTAAACAGAACACCTTAAGCAACAACTCCCATCCAAAAACCTGTTGGCTTTGTCAAAGGTCAACATGATACTAACACATCCAAGAAGATTTACCCTTCCCAGAAATGAAATAACTGAAAGCTTTCCTAGTTTTAGTTTCATATGCTTTATCAAACACAAAGCAAACTACAAAAAGCCAATAGGAACAGTTCTAATCTACAAACATTGAATAGTACAAAATTTATAAATTGATTACTATCTCTTTTAACTTCATTAATAGAATGAGTTTTATTTTAAAATCCTTGGTTTTCTTCCATGATTTTCTTTAATCCTCCCTATTATGAACATCTACAGCAGATATCAGATTTAAGAAGAGAATATAAAATATTATATATTTATATAAAATATAAAATAAAAAACTCCAAAATCTTTGGTCTAAATACACTTCTAATTCTACATGCCACTGCAGTATAAAACCAAAATGTTTGGTTTTCTAAGAAATTAGATTTTGAAACGCCCAGCTACCTAACTGCTGCATGGTGCTGTATTTCATAGTAGGTTGATACCGGACAGAAAATTTTAAGACACAAAAGACGAAATTAAAGTTGTTTGTGGATGCGATTCCTCTGCATGACATTGTTCAATAGCTTTCTCTTCTCACCTTCTGCCATGGGAGGGGAAGGTCTTTGGGACTCATGTGCCTCAGGTCTTGAGGCTTTGACTGTGCTGCTTTGCAGTTTCGCAAGCAAAGCGCTACTGGGAACAGCCTCCAGCTTTTGCAGCAGCACCCGTGGGTGGCTCTGGGTCCCTACACTGCCAAACCACAGAAACCCAGCTGAGACGTGGGAACGCTGTGGCATCACAGCTCATTGAGGTGTCAGCCTTGCACAGTGCAGGGATCACAGTCACCTCTCCTCCCCTACCACCATCACCTACAAAGCAGGAGCCCCAGCTGCAACTCAGTGTAACCATGGCCAGTGCTTTGTGTGAGGCTGGAAGTCCACTACCATCCAGGGAACTGCGGCTACAAGGGCCAAGGGCAGAGTTGCACAGCTTAAACCTACTGCAAGAGACTAGATCGAGAGCTGCACAGACACAAAACAGCTGGTCTTACACCACAGAGGACGAAGGCACAGGATTTCACTGATGAATCCCATCAAGCACGCAAGAGCCTATGTCAGATACCACAAGGACACACTTTGGGATAGCCTGCCCTTCAGGCAAGTGAGGCAGATGTCAGGCTGGGACCTACATCTCACAGTTAATATTTCTTTCTTCAAAAACTTTTCCTTGGCCAGCAAAGGTCATTGTCACCTTGCATGGAGGCAGTGCTGTACAATGGACTCTAACTACTTCAACCTAGCTTGTTTTCTTCTCTGCCTGTACCACCAACTCCACATCAAGCCTCTGCCTGCACATGGTTTCTGTTCTCCTGCCACCAAGAATGAAGAGCATGGTGCCAATTAGCCTCATAAGCATTCCCTGCACTGCAAGAAGCTCCCACTGCTCTTACTAAGCTAT
Organism: Pitta sordida; assembly: GCA_013390025.1. NCBI lineage: Eukaryota > Metazoa > Chordata > Aves > Passeriformes > Pittidae > Pitta > Pitta sordida. The sequence goes on along the minus strand of WEKX01003521.1, from coordinate 115,744 downwards.
ATTGTTGGATTGCTGGAAGTAGCCATGGGGTGTCTGGCAGCTGGGGACAGGACTTAATGTGCTACATGGGGCCAACCCACCCCATCGTCAGTAAGAAATGGTAATGTAAAAAACTCGAACAAACCCCCAAAATTAGAATCACCACAAAAAAGGCCTGGAAAATCTCCTTGACAGCCTGAACAGACACATAAGCAAGGTTGGAGCAAAGAATGCTGCTTAATTACAATTGGCTCACTCTTCTATCTGATGCTTTCTACTCTTTCCTGCATTTTCTGAAAATTTCACGTGGTAATTCAGTTATGACAAATAGAAATATCTGTACTTTCTTTTAGCTGCAATAACTGACATATTTATGTATGCATTTGATGCTTTACAGCAGCTGAAATATTTCTAAGTTTTGCTGTTCCAGTAAAGCATTCTCTGGCTTATTATGTAGCAATAACATTTTTACACCCAATTTTCATTTCATTGAAGATCTGCCTAGAGAACGACAGACGCCCTTAAAACTGCAGCTTAAATCCTACAAGACTGGCTATTTCAACACTACCCACTGATTTCTGCGCAACTAAAACTCACATGAGGCCACATAAACCGCTCTAAATCGTAGCACCAAACACAACCTCAAAGTACAATAGAAGTGGGCACAATAACCTGTTGTCTGCTGTCAGCAGTGTGTCCATCAGTGAGTTATCCCATCTTTACATATAACATATGTTAATTCATCTCAGGAATTCAGATAACCCTTTTTCTTTGGGGTTGTTTTATATGCAGAACTAAGTTACTCTTCTTAAATGCCTTTTTTATTATGCTCTAAATTTTTTATATTAACAACTGACTGGTTTGGGGAACTTTTGAAAAGACAAAAAAGATGACAGGGTATTTTTGTGCTTATCACAGAATATTCTGAGTTGGAAGGGACCCACAAGGATCATCGAGTCCAACTCTTAACACTGTCTCCCTGGTGGGAATTGAACCCAGGTCTCCCACACACCAGGTGGGGACACTTACCACTGTACTAAAGTGGATGCTTGTGATATCAAATATAATTTTCAGTATTAGACTAACATTTAATCTACAGTTCTCAGATTAGACAAATAAATTAAATACCATTAACAGAAATATAACTATGAATGTTTAAATAAAACCTGCTGCAGTCTTGAGTAACCAGTTCAGAATTATCATGCACTTTTAAAGTGTTCTGCATTTTATTTATGACTATGAAATTGTAATCTCATTTTTGATTAAAAAATTATCGCCTTTTTCAAACTGCCATCTCCACTACACGAGCATCAGAAGTTTCTTAAGAAGTTTGATGTTGAAAAACAAGTTTAGAACTCTTTTCTAGTTTATGTCACTAAGTACTTCTTAGTACTCTTATCCCTCAGAACTCTGGGATGTGCTTTCGGATCTGTACGGGTGTTAGATGGTGAGTTGGACTAGACGATCCTTGTGGGTCCCTTCCAACTCATTATATTCTGTGAATCTGTGAAACCTTGTGACTAAAACCAGAATGGATTGCTAAAGCACAGAGAATTCAATAGAATGGTATTACTCTTTGGAAATGATAAAATCCCTGAGTATTTCTTCTGTGCTGTATGCACCTTTAAATCTCTAATAGATTTTTGTGTGTATCTGTGCCATCTCCAGAGCTCCAGAATTCCACTGTGAGCAACCCACATGGCACAAATTACAACGTATCACCTTTCTTAACCAATAATTGACACTCTTAGGAATAACAATGAGATACTATTTCTTGCCATTCCCCCAAAGGAAAAAATACCCCAGTGGGGCATCCTCAGGGTGACCAGACTGCTTCTTATCCGAAGAGAAAATATTCCTACTCCCATCACTCCGTTCAAGTCCATCTTGTATATTCATCAAATCCATATGTTGTAATGATCTAATGTGGGGAAAGCATTACTAGTATTTTTTCATAAGGTTAAGCTCTGACCTGTTTAACAAGAAAACATCAATGAAATTCATGTGATTTCAGCTGCTTTGAATACAGGCAAAAGCTCATGAATTTCTGCAGCAGCACCTACCCCAACTTGGTCCACAGACTGTTTGCCAGATCTATCAGAAACAGAACATGAATTTTGCAAACTGCCAGGCAGGCTATCAGGCAGGGTTAACCCCACCTTGACAATCAGCATTCATGAAGTCCTTATCTCTTGCTTTTAGCACCAGTAAAGAACAAGCATTCCTTTTCAACCCTCCCCCTAAAGCACTATCCTTCCAGTTGTCAGTGCTGTACTTTTTTTCAGCTGGAAAGAAAAAACTACTCAATCTAATACTTTTATACAGAGGAGTGGCACCTTACATTAAGTTCTACGCTCTGCTAGGTTTCTTTCACAGCATGTGAAATGACTCAGGTTTACAGCTGGCAGATGTTTGGCAGGGGGACAGAGTTCCACTCAAAGTCATCAAACATACCTACTGTTAAGAAAACATGGTTCTCACTCCCCTGTTAGTGAGTACTCATGTGGAATATTCACAGTCTTAGTTCAGATACTACTTAGCATATGCCTGTGTCACATTAATTCATCCTTACAACATACTACTTGTCACTTTTACTGGAAATCTCACAGGAAAGATAAGATACTGCTGTTTGTGAAGGTTAAATTTAAGGTTATCAGGGCCCATGCAGTGTAGCCTCACTAAACCTAAAGGCACTAGTAAAAATACCAGTGAAAGGCAGGCTACTGAGAATAAGCAGAGAGTAAAAGGTCTTCAGGTCAGAAGGTCCTTTTGTGGTGAAAAAGTTGAAGGGTATTGGTCTACAGCCAGATGAGCAAGGATACAAATCAGGACTGGTAAGATGAGACAGAAAGCTGCTTGCTAGTGGGCAGGAAGAATTTCTTCTCGTTAGGGCAAAGTAAGTTCATTGTCACTTGAAAGGCCTGTATTTCCAAGAGCACAGAGCTTCAGGACTCTTGTGCTCAGAGCTTCTGAGCCCAAGAAGTTCTGGGGCCAGTGACAAAAACAGCTTTCCCACTGTAGTTCTGGAAGCTGTAGAAAAGCCATAGAAAAGCCAGTAGAAAAGTCTACTACATATATGTAAGATTTCTTTCCTCTGTCAGTTAAGTCCTGCATATTGAAACTGTTTATAATCCCTACACTTTTCCTTTTTCCAATGGGTACTCAAAAATCTGCCTTCAAACTGCTTCTTTCATAGAATTAGGAAGGTTTACATAAAGTCACACGTTAAATTCCTTTCTGTCCTTCTCATCTATATATTTACTGATTTTACAAAACAAATCCTTCCCATGCTGCTTCATTATTCACAGAAGAGACAGAGGATCCTCCTTGCCATTTATTTCTGCTGAACTACAAATATTGTGCTGGTTTTGAATTAGGTCCATGGGAGCAATAATATGAAAAAGCCAATCGCTGAAAGCTGAAAAATAAGTGAAAGATAAAAGGGCCATTATTCCAAAATCAATAACACTGCTCCCTAAAAGGCGTTCTACACTGAGGTAATCACATTTGCCGCGATGGAGCTGCAACACTGCACCGTCCAGAGGGTTTGCAGACGGGTGCTGGTGCAGGTCGGCACCACACACAAGAAGCAGTGGGGGAATGGAAGCGGGGGCTGCAGTGGGGTAAAGGAGACTCCACTGCCAGTGCCTCCGTTTTTTTCACTCAGTCAAAGGTTACCTGTACCATGTAGATGAAAATCCCTGGCAAAACCTTTCGGGAAAGTACTTTACAAACTTGTAACCTATGGGCATGTTAGCACGTTCTTATTTTGTAAATTCAGCTCTTGCTCTGAATCCATACATTTGAAACCACCACTGAAATGAGCCAGTGGAGTTGAGACGTCATTAAGTTTCTGTATTTTTAATCTAGATACGTTTACAAACTACATTATACTCCCATTAAATGCTTCCTGGAAATAAGAACCTGTGGATATTCATGACGTAACAAACATACAAATACCAACAAAAATTATTTTTGCAAATTCTGCAGAATCAGACTTTTTGATAAGACATGTAACAGCTTCCCAGAATCCCCTGAGATGGTTAGATGACTCAGCCATTGTTACAGGAATTATCGATCCCATCTCATAGAAAGCCGTATGTACAAACTCCTGGAAATACGTAGTTCCAGAAACCTTCACAATGTGTAGTAGATGGAAGCAAAAACGGCTGGCAGGTGTTTTCAGCTTTTTCAGTGAGGCACAGAACCAAGTCAGACAGGGATAATTTGCAGCAATCCTAGGCAGCACTGCATGAAGACCAGTGGGTATCTGTGGTGAAGTCTGTGGTATCTGTGGTGGTTCTGTGGGTCTGATTCTGAACCACATCCCATCCAACACGAGATGCCACAGTAGGCACACAAAAATACAAAAAAACTTCATTAAAACCTACATGTAATTATCAATGCAGAATCATTACACACACTTGAAAGTAAATCTTGAAAGTACTTGAAAAATAAAGTTTTGCTCACGTTCATTTTTTACCTCTATAGGTACAGCAATTCCACACAGTGAGAAATACCAGACACTTAAAAAAGTTTTGTTTCCTTTTATCAAATCTTAATAAGCAAGATTTAAATTCCACTTCCAAAGAACAAAATCAGCAGAAAATACAGTTTACCAACCGTATTTATTGTAGTTCAACTGTCTTAAATTCCACTCAAAACAACAGAAGGGATCAGGATGAAAGGCCTCACCAGCTATGAACCCCTGAAAATGGACAAGCTCACTTAATTTTGGTAACACTGTTGAAATTCAGCTTTAAAGTTCTAAAACGACTTCACACCTTTCAAAATACAAAATATAACACAGATTATGGGGGAAAAGAAGACCACTATCCTTATTTTGCAGCTAAATTGAAATGAATTCAATATAACTACATAAAGGCAGCTTTTTTAATGTTTTGGAATGCTTACTGACAGGTATTGCAAAGCAACAAACTTCAGAAGCCCAGTCCAGAATAACAAGTAAACCAATGAACACGTACACACAAACAATGTTAAGAAAGACAGTCCCGACCTGCACTTCAAACCACCTATGGAAACAAATGCCATTCATAATATTCTGGGTTGTGAGCAACATATGCTCCTTAAGACCGTAGGATTAGTATAAATTTCAGACTTAAGTGAAGTGAGCAAAGCTTCAGGCTGACTTCCTCAAAACTTCCCTGATGTCAGAACTTTGTTCTTGAGGTTTCTGCTAGCCCTGGCTTTTGGAACCTCTCTCCTCTGATGGACATGCATTCAGTCTTCAATTTGCATATCTCCATAATAATTATTCTCCTACCTTGGAAAAGCAAGTTCGCTGACTTTCCACTGAGGGATTTTTTTATAAGAGACTGAAGTAGAAATGTTAGCTCATTACAGAATACACAGGGAGGCGTGGAGTTAGCTTTTTGCTTGGAGATAATTAAATTTAAGCAACAAGACAATGATTGGAAGTTTCTGGAAATTATGAAGTAAAAGAGCATAGTCAAAGAGCATAGTAAAAGAGCAGGGAGAGCAAAGAAGTCCTTTTACCTCAGAAGCTCACCAACAAAAGAGAAGTGGGAGCTCATGAATTTTCACAGAAAGGAAATTGAAGAGGAACAGGATTACAATTATTATTTCAGAAGGCAATTGTTTATGCACATGCTAGCTATAGTACACAGACCTTTGTAATTCCAGAATTTGATGTCATAGTGGAATCTACTCTCAGTGGAACCCTCAATATACTGAATGTTCCCTGTTATCCAATCTCCTTTCTCTATATTGTGGTGGAACAAAAATTTTAAAGACAGAAGGATAATTTGGCAACATACATTTGAAGAAATATAGACAAAGATTCAAACACATAATATTCTACTAAACAGCACAAAACAGGAAATACATGAACACACGGTAAATAAGAGAACACATTTAAAGTTGCATAATGTTTCCTGATTATTTTTCAAAACAATTTAGCATTGACTTGAGATAATATTTCATTCTATTCTCCTAGTTTCAACACCAAACCTCCAGCCTAAAAAACTCTCTGGATCAAAAGCCAATATTGAACATTTTCCTTGTAGTTCTACTACACTTACATCTTCAGGTAGCAATCTAAGACTTCTCTATGGTTTATTAATTATCTCCAAGAGATAAAATTCTGCCCTGCGTAAAAGTTCCTCTCCTGTAATCAGAGAAATCTACTGTATTGTTTCTGCATCCCAGGTGTTCTACTGGAGTTACTCCTTGGCACATAGCACGGCTCTCTAGCTCCTTCACAGAGATGATCACAACAGACCAGGATGTGTTTTAATTTAGATTTTTATCTTGCACTTTCAGGCCTATCAGTAAAAATTCACTTACATGACAAGTGCAAGGTAACTCCCACAACAGCTTTAAGTGTTCAACTGATGAACCCTGTCAAAACAAAACACAGTTGGGTCTCCTATAACACAGACCTGCGGTCTTAATTGGCAGTCGTGTATCCCGACTCCTGCGTTGAATGGTGGCCGCACCGCCGCTGCCCATGTTGCCCCTGCTGCAGCCTGCGCCCCCACCACCACTCGTTCTGCTGCACGGGCCGGTGCCGCCGCGGCAGGTCACGCATGTACAGTTGCGAAAACGGGTCTCCTACATCGCTAAAAAATCATGCCGCTAAGATCTGAAGCCGCAATATGGGGGGCACAAAGTGTGAGAGGGACAACTGTATATGGGCAACATGGCACATGCAGAGGTAAGAGCACCAATGTTTTGTTGAACTTGTATAGGCTTGATATTAGGAAGAAATTCTTCACATAAAGAGTGATTGGCCATTGGAATGGGCTGCCCAGAGAGGTGGTGGAGTCACTGTTCCTGGAAATGTTTAAAAAGAGACTGGATGTGGCACTCAGTGCCATGGTTTAGTTGATGAGATGGTGTTAGGTCATAGGTTGGACTTGATGACCTCAAAGGTATTTTCCAACCTAGCTGATTCTGTGAAATTACAACGAAAGCCAGGAGTTCCACGCCTTCCATATTTCCTTTTGAAATTTAGCGAAACAGTGTCAGTGCACAAAATCAAGAACAGAGATTTTTTTTTTTAAAGGCTGTGAATACCATCAAGGCCAAATTCTCTAATGCATAACATAAATGACAATTTCCAGCACAGTTGATTTTTACCCTCTTCTGCAAGAGACAATAGCAAATAGGTACAATTTAAAGGAACTACTCAGTGAAAGCATGGGTGACAGAATAAGGTTTTGAGAAATCAAAAGGATTGCATAGGAAATGTACCTATAATTAGATATGAAATAGGATGTATCATAAAATACATGAAGTGCAATATAATTAGCCATTCCAAAGCTGCAGTAATTTTTCCTGTTAATATGGTTTATTTCTAGAACTTGTATTACACATTATTATTCCAATCATTCACTTGTTGCCTTAAAAATCTGTGTCCTTGCAGACATACAACGAGCAGAAAGAGGGCAACTCTGTATGAATACTAATAAGCTATGGAGCAATGATCAGGGAAATTTCAAAAAGAAAGGGAGGGAGGGAGGATCTCTGAACAGCTAATATACCTGAAAAATACAGGCTAAAGAAATCAAGGTCTTGGTTTCTCAAGCCATAAAACCAGCTAATTAAAGTAGATATGCAAAACATATAATTTCTCCTTAGAATCGAAAAACAATACTTTGGGATAAAAGAAAACCACACTACCAGTAAATAGAAAAAATGCCTCTTGTCTCAATTTTTAGTAGCAGATAAGCGGAAATGAGATATTTGAGTTGCAGATGTTACTAACTTCTTGATGACAAAACATTCATCCTGGGAACGAGGTTATGAACAGGAAAAATACCGTAGTACACCACTATCCTCAGACTTATTATTAGCAAGATTATGGTATCCCTTATAATAACTTCAAGCATATTTATTTGCGTATGCAAAATTTCTCAAAAAGACAAACAAAAAAAAAAAAGAAAAACAAGCTCAAATAACATTAGCAATGTAGCTCTAAAAGGAAGGAGTGTAGGATGGATTGGAAAACCTGCAGGAAAATTAAAAGGAAAAGCTGGGCAGATGGTCTGAGCTAAATTTTGTTCTCTCTCAAGAAAGTTTTTTCCAGGCTAGAGAATAATCAAGGCAGTGACTTCAGGACAGCCATATCCTCTTTGATAAAAAAGAGCAAATAAGGCAGATAGAAATTATTCTTACTGCAATATATCCATATATGTTTGCCACATTTTTTGGGAATAGCTCCTTACATATCCAGAGAGATTTGAAACAGGGATTGAAGAACCACTCCTGCTTTTATCAGGCCACTTCTTCTCTTTGATACAGTTTTAATGCAATAAAAGGTCTGTTTAAAGATGATAACAAAGAAAAATATGGCAAAGCAAATAAACATACATTAATGGAAATGCAGTCATGCACTACTCTTCATACAAAATATTTTTCACATATAAAAACAGAAGGAAATTTGATAATACTAATAACAGAAATTTTGAAAATTTCAAAACAATTTGATCTTTATTTTCCACATTATGCAAAATCTAAAAATCGTAATTTCTCTAAGTTCTCTTCTCTATCTTAATAATATGACAGCACTCGCTGTTTAATTCTAATGATCTTTTACCTCCTTAAAAATTATTTACTTTAACGAAGACCGTTAGCTGCTGACTGATTTATTTTCACACTCTGTATTAGCTCTGCTCTTTTTTCTCTTGGTCGCAGAGAACTATTATAACATACATTAAAAAAATTTGTACTAGTAGACAAACAGTAAGATGAAGAGAACACATGGTTTAGAAACCATGACAATATTTCAGAAACATTCTTCTGTGAACAAAAAAAACCTGTTTCCAGCAGTAGTATTACTTCTGAAATATAAACCAATGTGATGACTCAAACTAGAGCACATCATTATTTGTCAAGCCTGGACAACAACTGACAGTAAACAAGATACAGCCTTCACTATCTTTATCCATCAGAAGTTACAGTCCACAAGAAATAAAATAATAGGAAACACTGGGAAAGTTATCCAAAGAAATAATATGATGTTTCTAGGGTCATTATGAAAAGAAACACAGCGTATGAGAATAAGGGTACAGAGTTTTACCAGTACTAGTTTCATTCCCAGCTACAGGACACCCTGATTCTGCAGGGCTAGTGAAACAAATGGAAAATGACAGACACCTAAAACTGCAATGCCACCTAAATGGATTAAGCGGAAAATTGATGAGTACACAGTTCTCACCGGTATCCAATACTGATGCAGTCATTTACATTCTCTTGGATGCCAGCCTTCCTCTTATTCCTCCTCTCTTACAGTGATTATGGATACCAGGTCCTAATCCAAATTTTCTTTTACCTTTACCTTTTGCACAGTACAAGTAAACTATGAGCAGCACTACTGCTATAACGAACACTGACCTATAATAAATATCTTCTGATTACTTTGAGGTCTTGTTCCAATACAGTAAGCAAAATACATATCACACAGTGCTTCTTATGAGCAAGTTGAAGACACTCATGTTAAGCCAAGTCAATACTCTGAACCTAAAACCTGTCTCAATTCAAAACCCCGACCTTCCCAAAATACACCATAAATGCCTCACTCAAATACAAACAGTAAGAAAAGGCAACAACAGGACACAGCACAGAACACACAAAAAAATTGCTTTACAGTACCAAAGTATATTGCAACTGATGAGATACAGACTCACATTCTCAGGCTAAGGAAGATAGTTAAGTGTCACGAGTACTGAATAAGATAAAAACACATAGATTGGTCTCTTTTATGGATTGTGTAAGTTTTCAGAAAGACAGGCAGCAATTTGCTTGACAAGAGATTTGTAAAGCACTCTAGATTGAATTCAGTTCGTTGCTGGAGGATTGGGGGAAAACAGAGAAGAGTGATAACCATGACACATAACTATCATTCTGCTGTTGTTCTGTACTTTAAACGTAGAGTGAGGTAGAAAATGTGTTAGCAATTTCTCTTTTAGCCCTTTGATTCAAAAAAGTAACAACTGGGCATAAGAATTAACTAAAACCATCACTAAAATGCATTAATGCTTAGGTTCTTAGGACCCTGCATTGCTAAACTGCAAGCTGATGACTAAAGCAGAGAGAATAATTAAATGCAATTATTAAATTCAAGAAAAAAACCTGCTACTTAGCCAATTCGAGCCAGCTACAGTTTCAGAAGAAAAAGTGTAACAAGGCAACAAACCCTAAATATAGCGTTACAAGACAATCAGAAAATTTATTTAATCAGGTGTCATCCTATCTCCCTTTCCATGAACTCTTAGTGAGCCTTGATCTGAAACAAAGGATGAAAAAGTGAGGAAAAAAGATCTGGAAATCATTTTATCCCAAAGCTTTAGCCAAATCCTACCTTCTGCTCTGTTTCACTGAGTATTTTCAGTACATTCTTGCACATACATCCAAGAACACTTTCAACTTATTTTTGCAAAAAGGCTCAAACAAGACATATTTTTCTGATAGACTTTATGGGTATCAGAAAATTGGCACATTAAAAGGCTTAAATTCATCAGTATGTTGCAGAGGCACTGACACAGTAACATTAACCAAACAAGCTGTAGTACAGAAACTCTATCTTGCTCTTCCTTTGACAGTGTACTTCAGAAAGCAACTCGCAAAGACCACAATTGGCTCTCTACATCCGCAAAATATTTCTGATTATCCAGCAATACCTGCAAGAGCAACTTCAGCAATAAAATAATGAGGCTTTCCCCATACCGGGGGAAAGAGAAGAACCCCTGTACATCGAACAGAAACATATGTTATGCCTCCAAGAGAACCGCTACATAAGTCATCTAGAGGGAGGAGCACGGCAGGTCAAAATCTTCACCCCCACTAGATGGCAATATTGGTTTTTTTCGAAGTGCAGAATATGCGCTCATCAAAAGGAAACTGCAGTATTGTTCATGGTTCCCAAAGTTGCATTTTCTGTTTAAAAAAAAACTAATCCAAACCAAGCTTTAGCGATCACAAAAGCAGGGGGGGAAAGAGTTTATAAAAATATATACAAGTTAGCCAACTTATGCATTAAAATGTAAACAGAGGCTACAGTACTAATAAAATCCACTAAATGAATAATAAATGCAATATGCACTCTAAAAGCTGCTAGGCTTGTAATTAGACTCGCATCAAATTAGACCTTCAATTTAATCCTTAACTACTGTATCAGCAGGATGTTGCAATGGAAAGAGCACATTTAAATCCTGGAGCAGAGCATCTCAGTTTACTCTTGAACAACCTCCTGTGACATTAAGCAGGAGCTTAGAGCAGTATTAAAGAAGCTCCAAATTAAAGAGGACTCCAAGTCTAGGCTCCAATTCTAGTTCTTGTGATCAGAGAAAGGGTCACTATGACACTAGGTCTAGAAAGAGCATCCTCATTACTTAAAACAACAACCAACCAACCAAACAAGCTAAAAAGTCAAACCTTCCAGTATTTCAAAGAGACTAAATATCCGCATCCTTACACATGAACCAAAATGCATTAAGACATGCTTCTAAATTCTGCAAATCATTCCATAAACAACATATTAGGAAGATTTTATGTTAGCCTTAAAAGCATTCAAGTAAGAACAGAGCTAACATAGAAAACTAGTGAAAGAATCACTTAAGTAAAAAAAAAACACAACCCCATGCTCTTTCAAAAAATGCTATAGCTTAAAAAAGAAAACGAATTTTCCATTGTGAACAGCTAAAAAGAAATAGCCAGATGCCAATCATCTTGTTACTCTCTATGTTTAACTGCTAGCATTCATTGAAGGAGCAGGGTATAGACACATCCAGAACACAGACTCCAATGTGCAAAGGACAGCAGAAAGGCCCAGCGATCGAGACACGTGCAGCACACACCCTGAATGACGACGTCTGGGGATTACACACCCAGGACTTGGAGGAACCAAATTCAAGGTTACATCGACTTGCATTCTTGTGCTAATCAATGGCCCTTACTCACAAACTGGACGCTGACAAGGAATGGGGACTAAGCTTGGAAAACAAATGTTCTATAAGGTGATCAGACACTAGAACAGGGGACATATTAAAATATACTAATCCCAGTTACACAGCACTTTGTTCAAGAGACCCATTTCTGGTATACTGGGATGCTGCCACATTCTACAGTTTAATCACTTGCAGAAAGCTTATGTTCTTGTTACAAATAAAAAACACCAGCTCAACTTCAGATCAGTCCTGACTCCTGGACTGAAGTTATTTCAGAACATGAGACAGACAGTCATTTAAGTTCTATTCATAATTTATTATTCTGCTTTGCCAGTAATCTCATTACACAACTTTCACACAATTGAACGAAGCTCGATACAAAACCATTGCTCCAAGTTACTTCCCAGATACTTTCCAGTATTCCCCATCTTGAACAAGGCTTTGGAAAAAAATCAGGGAAAATCACACAAATCCTTTAAAGACTGACAAAAACCAACAAGAAATGCTTAGTAGCAGTTAACTAGTTCATTTTCAAAATGGCATACTTAAAGATTTTGGAAAGCATTTTGCACATTATGAAAATACCTTCAAATTACAATTGGGCATATCTTCTGGTACTGGTAAGCTGGTTTCCAGAAAAAGTAATCTATGATCAAAATCTTGTTTAAAAAATGGCCGTTTTCCCTTCCCCATCCTTTTTTTTCTTCTCTCCTCTGGTTTATATTTGCTTAGCACATGAGAGACAAAGAAAAAACATTCTTCTGCAGGAGCTAGTAATACTGTCACACTCCTTCCAAACAGCAATCCAGAGAGGGAGCAGAAATTACATACAGGGTAACTAAAACTTGCTCTCCCCTTTGGGTAATCTGACTCCACCCAGAGTCTGTCCACACAAACGTACAAGCACATATACACACCTAATTTACTGTGTGTAAAATAGAACTTAACCATACTGTACAACTTCCCAAGTATTCCTAGAAAGCATTAAAATCTTCCTGAAAGTAGGTTTCACATGAACAAAAAATGTTGATATTTGAAGACGCTTTCATTTAGTGCTCCCTCCCATTATTTGCAAGAGATGCTCAAATCCTACAAGGTTGGCTTCATAGCTGTTGAATACTACTGCCAAAGGCAGTTCATGAGTCCATAACAGACAGCAATAGCCAGCTCCCTAATAGTAATGGTGTCACAGAGACTGTCCCAGTTTGAGAATCTCCTTCAATAGAATCAAAGTACGTTCCACCATAAGCACATACAGTATTCTACAACAGACATGATTTAAACACCGTGTTATATACAACAAGAAAGAAATGATCCTGTATTTTCCATCAGCTGGTGGTGCTACAGAAGATCACGCTCCAGTGAAGCACAGAGGCACTGACATACTTTATGTAATCAAGCTTTGTCAAGGCTCGTGAAAATGTGAATCATCATCAATAACACCACGGGGCCACAATACACAATCTGAAATGTGAATGTCATTCTGGACTGCAGTCAGACTAGGGATGAAGTATTCACGAATGAATGAAGGTGACTTGAATGTATCCATGTAGATAAAAAAAGCTCAAATGCCCTCCTATGGAACACTGACTTTCCTCATTCCTCAAGGAGAGGATTTTGCAGGAGCGGTCAGCACTCCGCACGATGAAGTTGTAAGTGATACTGCTTATGCTGCTGTCACACAGTATTGCCCATTAGATGCTCTGCCATGCAGGTATTTGTAACCAGTGGGTCTCCAACTAACCAATCAATATTCTTCTGCTGGTTTTTAAGGCATAAATCTCTACAGTAACAATGGACCAGGACACGCTTGAATATTCTGGATGATACCAAACATCATACACAGCCAGACACTTGTAGAATTTTTAGGTTTAGAATCCAAACCCATTGTTCTGGCATGTTTAATTCAAACACATTACGAGGACCAGTCCATTTTGAGTTTTAATTGTTGCATACTGCCCTAGCTTTGCAATCTGTCCTCTTCCTACCATGTAGCAGCCATGTAGAACAAGCACCCTCAGCTCACAGTCATAGCTACCACCTCTTCATAACATGCTAATAACATGTTTCTCTCTTCATTTGGTGATTAAGGCTTAGAGTCGAAACCTAGGCAGTTGATAGTTGTGCCAAATATGTGATAATTTTGTTTTAAAGGCTAAGAACACCCACTGTGAATTGACTGAATTTGCCAAAATTAATATTTTATTCTTACAATAGCCATCTGCTATTCATTTCTACCTTAGCCTGAAAACAGCCATTATAAATATAAAGATCTCAGTAAAAACATTTTCCAGCAAATTAAAACAATTTATTTCACCAATAGAGAAGGGCAGGACAGAGCCTACGAGGTCAAAAAAAAGTCAGTAAGCTTGACTTCAGAGAGTTCATCAGAAAAAAAAAATTATCAAAAGTATTCCAAGCCCAAAACCAGAGCTTCCAAGCACATCAGAAGGAATGTAGGTGAGTAAGTCACTTGGATCAACTTTGTTGCAAAGAAAACAATCTTATCATACAGCACTAAGGCAGATTGGGCAGCATTAGGATAGAACACTGCACGTGAGAGTCAAGTTTAAAACACTTCTTTGTTGGGTTTCATTGTGTTGATACAGAAAAGTAAATGCAAATATTGTCCAGACCCTTCAAGAGCAGGGAAATTTAAACAGTTTCCTTTCTTGAACAAATGTAAACATTTAAGGGAGAACCTCCTTCAGGTAATAGCCAGCAATTTTCCTTGTATGTTTTCCTTCCTTACTCTTCAGAGAAAATCCCAGCGATAGACAGAGAGTGCATGGGAGGTGGGAAGGAGAGTTATGGAAGCAGAGTGGGGAGCAGAGAGCTTATTCTCTACAAATAGCTCAGTCCCCAAAATCGTTCCATGCAGTCACTTTTTGAGCTGAAAAGAAAGACCAGTCCTCTCGCTGTCTGCATCCCTGCACCTCTCACATGACCAGAACAGAGAAGGACAGAAGGGTAGAAGCACAAATTCCAGTGTTACCACTGCTAGACTCAGCAGTAAACCACTCTAACTTGAACAAGGCCAGGATTTCATGCCAGATTCACAAACAAGTCATTTCTAAAACTCCAGAACAGGTCCCCAAACTATCTGTCAAGGAAAAGCAAGAATCTGATGAGATATATCCCCCCAAGTCTGCTCTTTCTGTAAGAGGTTTTATTTTATTTGGCTCTAGCTGTAATGTATTGCTAAATGTCATTGTAAAAAACAAAAAATATTCATTCATAAATATTCAGTAACATACTGAACTTACAATGAACTACACTGGCTGCAGCAGCAAATTTAACTCGCAACACACAGAACACACAGAATCCTAGAAGCCACACAACGAGATCTAATTTATTAATTTGCTGATAAGACAATAGTTCAATGAAAATAAAGCATATCCTTGCTTTTAGAACTACAGAGCACATAGTAGTACAACAGGATGGTTGCTAAACTCCAGAGAAGGTATTCTGCTAACCTGCAAGACCTGAAGCTGTTGATATAAACAACACTGGCTATTTTACAGATGTCTCTCTACAACAGATTCCCCCTACTACCTTCACAGTCACTCATTTTTCTTTCTCTCTCCATCATATACAAAAAAATCCAAACTATTTATGAGGCAGGGGATTTCATAAAGGCAAAGGCACCTCTATAATGATCTAGTGATATTCACTTGGGGGCAATTGTAAACATATACCTACCATACGTGGTACATTCTTTGTTGCAGCTCTTTGACTGCAAGGCCTTACATGAACAAGAATTAATTCAACTGCTGCAGAAAAACAGCCTCTTGGTATGGAACTTCAGCTGCCTAAGGACATAGAACCAAGAAGGTCTGAATACTAAGGTTTGAAGAAGGAAGTGAATCATACCACATAAGACTGAAATGAAAAGTTTGTTACTCAGTGACTGACTTCCTTCTTAGGCATAAGCATCCTTCTAGCCCAACACTATGGGCTTCCTGAATGTTTGCAGGAAAATGAGATGCACCCTCTCAAAATGTGGAGACTCATATTCTGAAAATAACATAAAATCCATGTTCCTATCATATAAAACAAGGCCTGGGTGCCATGATTCAAACAAACAAACAAACAAAATCACAAAAACCAAAGCTCTTCCCAATCACAAGAGAGTACTTCCAATTACCATCTTCTTTAAGCCCCTGTTGAAAAACTGGTACTGGAAGCGACAAAGGAAGTGTTGATAACAGGAATATCAGTAACTGTATTCCAGTAACTGTTTTGGTTTAGAAAGTTTAGGTTTGCAGCCTATCAATTTGAGACAGATGCTCTGGTGGCTTCTAAAATAGTCATAACAAGGTTTCAGGGATTCCAGTCTACCAGAAACTACTGAAAAAGTATTTTTACTGATGCTCTTCTTTTGATAATCCAACTTCTACCAGCTGATAATGAAAACCGATGTTAGTGGTAACAAAGATTCAGGTATAACAACAACCTACTAATTTACTGCAAAACAAAAGAAAGATCACTTTGTTTCTTAGGAGAGGAATTTTCAGCTCGGTGTTTCTGTTGCAGTAATACTTTGGAAAGATGAGATTCACACCAGGTATAAATCAGTGCAACTCAAGCAAATTCCAATGGAATTGCACCAAACTCCACGTACCATAAGCCATTCTGTGCAGTTGCCAAAACGGAGAGAATGGAATTCAGCAACAGAACGCACTGGCTCACGTTGCCCTCATGGGGAAGAAACAGTCCATGTACACTCTTCTTCAAACCCAGGCAAAAAAGGCAGGACAGAGAATGTTTAAAAGGCTGAGCCCAGTTTACTCAACAATGACTACATGTATTAAGGAGTTTCTGAATTTGTGAAAAGGAAAGTCATTTGATTTATAACTGCAAATGCGAGAAGCAGAAATATGTCTCTATTACTAACAGATTCTACCTGAAAGTAAACATAAAGCAGAGGAAAATAGCAGCAGTAATTATTATAAAGTTACTAAAGGAAGCAGGGAAGTGCTATCCAAATGCAGAACATCTTTAGTACCAATTTTTCCAAGAAAAATTTTTTGGTTGTCTTACCCTACTTCACATATAGTCAAATCCCAGGCCCTAGTGAGAGTGCAGATGGCAAAACTGAGGATTTAGCAAGAAAAAGAATGGTAGAGAAAGAAATATTTGAGTCATAGCCCAAAATCTTTTTAAAAGACTTTTAATTTTCTTGTTTTCCTGATTCAGAAGAATAGTTGTTTGCCCACCTGCAATCATTTTATATACAGTGTATTTATTTTCAAAAGTAGGTGAACAGAAGGCTGGATTTTTAGAAGACGATAAATAAAATTCTCCTCCATACAGGCAGATTCTGCAGATTGGGTGTAAAGCTAAGGTTGCTGGAGGGGGGGCAGAGGGAGGAAGTGTGCAACCACAAACTCAGCAAGGTTGAAAGAGCGTTCGCTGTATGCAGCAGTGGTAGATAAAATAACAAGAAAGACAAAGGGACTTCTGCTTCTGCTAGTACAGAAGTTCAGTTTACTACAAAAATACATAATCACAAAAAATTTCTCCCACTTTCATTTGACTGGTAGGTGAAAAAGTCAACTCTGCTTTACAACAGAATGCTCTTGGGTGTGTTCTCTCCCAAAACCAGTCAAGTGAGCATTAGCACAGAATTGATCAAGCCACAAAGACCACCTCGAGATAACCCCATTCAAAGATATGCTCAAAAACCCAGCACAAATCTTCTATTTAAAACTCCACATCTTTGATCCTTCTCCAGGCTAACAGTGCTGTAAGACACACTACCATGTTGGAGAAGAGGAACACCTGGAAAGATATCTACAGAAAGGAGAACCTGTCACTGAAAGCAAAGTAGCTGTCAGTCTGCATTGATTTCCACTTCATGCTCGGCAGTGCACTCACAGCAGCAGCAGGCAGTGCTGCTCTGAAGGCTGCAGGATCATCACTAGCAACAGCTTAATAGAGTTAAAGGAGTCCCTTGATCAAAGTAAGTGAAGGCAAGTATTCCTGTACACTGAAATTCTGTCTTCTTTGGTGGGCTCTGCTTACCACAGGTAGTTACATTTTATGTAGAAGGTTATTATTTATTTTGCAAAATGTACTGCCTTTCAGTTTAGTTGGCTATCCCAAACCTGAGAAGAAATACAGTCGGGTCTCCTATAACACAGACCTGCGGTCTTAATCAGGATCTGCGTAGCCCGACTTGCGCGTTGAATGGCGGCTGCACTGCCACCGCCACCCGTTCCGCCCCCGCTGCCACCACGTCCGCTGCCCGTGTCGCCCCCACTGCCACCAGCGCTGCCTGTGCCGCCGCGGCAGGTCGCACAGGCGCAGCTGAGAAACGGGTCTTCTACATTGCTAAAAAATCATGTCGCTAAGATCTGAAGCTGCAATATGTGGGGCGCGAAGAGCAAGAGGGCCAAATGTAATTCTATATTCTAAATAACTACTGCGCTACATAAATGATCTTACTAACACACATAAATAATCTTATACATAAATAATATATACATACATAAATATACATGTATTTAAATTTATGAATTTATTTATATAATATTTCTTTTATATAATAATAAATAATATAAATAATAAAATAAACAATAATATAATAGATATATTTATTTATACATGTATTATTTATGTATGTATACATAACATACATACATAAATAATCTACATAAATAATCTTATTAAGATCCATGGCTGTTACCTTTATGGTTACACTTGACCTTTACTTCAGCCACACAGGCAAAGAGTTCAAACAAATCATCAGGAACAAATACACTGCAACACTTGAATCACTGTGTAAATTTGTGACAGAAATTCCTACTAGCATTATTTGGCCAGTTCCAAATAATTATGCACCACTACCTTTTGCTATGTAAGTACTTACCCGATTATTTGAATGCCTTCTATGAGGAACTCCATCAAAATTTATCTAAACGTCTAAATTTTATCATCCTGTTCACTATACGTGTATCTCACTGTTTGCATATCCAATCCACTTCATCGAACTGGAAAACTCAGTTTTACGCTGCACATAACATAGTGATCTGACTTACAGCTAAGTCTGCTAAGGCATTAGAGAAAGTTATTTATGCAACTCCATCCAGATTCAGTAGTTAATTCATCATCTCCAGGCATTTGGCCTTACCAATAGCAACCCCACTTAACTCAGTATGTCTTCAGCAAGATACCCTTTCTAAAGGCAGAAACAGCTGGAAGGCAATGTTTTGAAGGGGATATGGGCAGAAAAATGCTTTTTCACTTAGTTGGCTCCATCTGCTTTACAAGTTATGAACAGATGCTCCGTATCTTTCCAAATGTATTCCACCAGTGACCAGAACAGTCAATTTTTCAGCAGACAAAACATCAGCATCCAGAAGTGGAGACCAACCTCTTGCAGGATTGTCCCCCTTTGAACTGGAACAGTTTGTACAAAAACAGATGTAACATTTACAGACAGAAATAAGGACCACTAAAATACATGGAGGCTATTTTTCATTTTTAGGAGAAAGCAGGAAAAGGCATTTACTTTTTGGTGTGGAGCATTTGTGACTACCAGCTATGCCCTTCTTGCTGGACCAGTATTTGGGTCCAGTTTATCTTATTTTGGGTATATGTGAAACAGTCCCCATCAGATCGCCACTTCTCCTACAAACAAAGAAGGAAAGGAGAACAGAATCACAGATACTCAATCTAAACCTCCCGTGACACAGCTTTGGGTCATTCCCTTGGGTCCTGTCACAGGTCACCACAAATAAGAGATCAGTGCCTGCTCCTGCACTTCCCTTTGTGAGGAAGTTGTAACTGCAATTAGGTCTCCCTTCAGTCTCCTCCAGGCTAAACACAAGTGATCTCAATTGTTCCTCATAAGGGTTCGTCTCAAGGCCCTTCACCATCTTTGTTGCCCTCCTTTGGACACTTCTAAGAGCTTAGTATCTTTCTTATATTGTGTAACTCTAAACTGTCACAATATTCAAGGTGAGGCCGCACCACTGCAGAGCAGAGCAGGACAATCACCTCCCTCAACCCGCTGGCAATGCTTTGCCTGATTCCCCCCAGAACACAGTTAGCCATCCTGGCTGCCAGGGCACTGCTGCCTCAGATTCAACTTGCCACCAACTAGGACCCCTAGGTCCCTCTCCATGGCACTGCCTTCTAGCATCTCATTCTCCAATCTGTACGCATATCTAGGGTTACCTCATCCCAGGTGAAGAATCCAGCACCTCCCCACACTGAATTTCGTAAGGTTGGTGATTGCCCAGCCTTCTAACTTTTCAAGGTCTCTCTGCAGGGACCCCCTGCCTTCAAGGGAGTCAACAGCTCATCTCAGTTTCATGTCATCTGTAAACTTGCTTAGTATCCCTTCCAGTCCTACATCCAAGTCATTTATGAAGAAGTTGAAGAGCACAGCACCTAAGATGCAGCCCTGAGGAATCCCACTGGTGAGAGGTCACCAGTCTGATGTTACCCCGTTCACTGTTCCCCCTGTGCTCAACCCACGAGCCAATTGCTCACCCACAACATGATGCATTTATCCAGTTGCATGCTGGACATTTTGTCCAGAAATACCCTGTGAGAGAATCAAAAGCTTTGCTGAAATCCAAAAGGATTACATCAGGTGGCTTCCCTTGATCAGCTAGCTAGGTGGGTTACTCTGTCATAAAAGGAAACGAGGTTTGATAAGCAGGGCTTTCCTCTCATGAAGCCGTGCTGGCTGTGACCAATGACACTGTTGTCTTCCAGGTGTTTTTCAATACTTCCCAGAAAAATCTTCCCCATAACTTTACCAGGCACTAAAGGTGACAAGCCTAGAGTTTCTGAGGTCCTCCTTCTTGCCCTTCTTGAAAATCAGGACAATGTTTGCAAGCTTCCAGTCAACTGGAACCTCTCCAGATACCCAAGACCATTTCAAAATCATACAGAGGCCCCATGATGACAACAGTCAGCTGTTAAAGGATTTTCAGGTCAATCCCATCAGGCTCCACAGATTTATAGGGATCCAGCTGGAGCAGCAGATCATTCACAACTTCAGGGTCAACTGGGAGTTTATCTTGCAGCCATGGTCCTCCAGGTCAGGGCACTGGGACTCCCTCAGCCCTCATTGTTGTTGAAGACAGAGACAAAGAAATTATGAAACATCTCTGCCTTGTCTATGCCCCTGTTTGTGAGGCGACCATCCTCATCCTGTAAANCAAGACCATTTCAAAATCATACAGAGGCTCCATGATGACAACAGTCAGCAGTTTGTGAGGCGACCGTCCTCATCCTGTAATGGACAAATGCAAATTTTGCACTGCCTTTTGCCTTTAAAGAACAATTATGTCCATTTACTAATAGATAAATAAATTCAGTTTGCACGTCTCTGCCAACATCCCTATCTCGCATGCCTCTTCTTAAAGCAAAAAAACTCCCTCACTTACGCTGCTCCACACTTCTCCAATCAAATAATGCCACAGCCAAACAACTTTCTTCCCGAAGTGCCCTATTATAATACAGTGAGCCCCCAAGTTTTGCAGGTGACTGGGTCCATGTTCGCTCCATGAAGCCCACAAATCACAAAGATAGCGAAGTCTAGAATAAACAATTAAGCACTACTTGTCGGTCTGCCCCCGTCAGGCCCGTAGTTCTGGAGGGCATTCCTGGGACTGCCATGCACCCTGTTCTGGCTCAGGAAAATGAAGGGAATGCCTTTTGCTCCTTCCCAGCCATGGAATCCTGGCTTTAGCCCTGGCGCCACTTTTCCAAGCACAGAAACCCCGCAGGAACTGGCACTGCCCTCCCAGCTGTGTCTATACTGTAGCTTATTGGGCTTGCGCTGGTTCTTGATGTGCCTTTAAACTTAACTCATATATGTTCAAACATGGTGGAGGCATCACACTGCTCTGACAAACCCAGTGTGGCTCGGCAAGGTGGTCCGAGAAACCCAACATGGCGCCAGCGTCGCCCAGTGGGAGCGAGGATGGATGTGCTCAAAGCTGGGTAAGGTAGGATTACCGAACTGGTGCCAGTGCCAGCGCTACAAGTGGACACAGCACTATCTTGATAGTGTTGCCACGGCAACAGGACTGGGCTGTTCTGTAGCCAGGTCTGGCGCTTGAAGCATGCCCGGGACAGTGGCATGAACCCAAGCATTGAGTACAGCCTTTGAAACTCCACTTTAAACATGTGGGCTGTGGCAGCACACAGAGATAATGCTTCCCAGGGTCCCTCCCCCACTCTTATATGGGGCAAATGGATCAGCAGCACTGCCACATCCTCTGGGAGAAAACAAAGTTCAGCTTGGCTGTCTTGGCACCATCAAACTCACAATGGGATGCAATACCCCATCACATCCAGCTGCCACTGCTGATTGCTGAGGGCCTCCCACACCCACAGCCACCAGCCACCTCCAGGACTGTGAGGTTTTGGGGGATTTTTCGGTTGATTTCCTTCCCCGCCCCCACTCCCCAGTATGTTTAGGCTGGTGGCAGCAGCCTCGCTGTTTGGTGGGCTGAGGGAAGGTGACCACCCCTGCTTCTGCCTGGGGAGTTGCCTCTTCTCATCGGCTCTGGGGCAGTTGCCACTGCCTGCCTTATCCCTGCTGGGCGGCAGCCACGGGCTGCCTCCCCACCTCCGGCCAGGGCTGGCCACATGAGCACGGGCCAGTGGCAGCTGTGGATGAGCTGGATGAAGGAGCTGGAAGGGTAGTGCCTGCTCCTGGGGATGTCCACACCCCTCCTGCTGCTGCCCCTCTGAGATGCACAGGGCAGCAGCTAGCCACAGCAGCAGTGGGACTGGCAGGAGGAGCCGGTGGCAGCTCTGCTCCACTGCCCGGCATCCAGCCCATGGCAGCAGCAGCCAGCAGCAGGGGAGGATGAGGTGCTGGAGGGTGAGCTTTCCAGCAGTGCCACCCAGCCTGTGCAGGCAGTCGAGCTGCCTCTCCCCATGGGGGAACCTGGCTGCTGCCTTGGCCATGCTCTGCCCCCCCCTGCAGGGTCTCATGCTGCTGCGCTTGCTGCTCCCTCACCCCAGCTGACAGGGGCACCAAGCAGAGCCACAGAGCAGCAGCTTCCTCTCTCGCCTTGCCAAGTTGGCCTTTGGTGGCTCAGGGTCAGGACCAGTGTCGCCTCTGCAACAAGGCAGCCTCGATGCAGTCGCAGTCACTGCCACCACAGCCGCCCTCCGTGAGCCTGCCTCAGCCCCTGTCAGGTTTCCCACACCGCCGCCACACATCGGCACACACTGAAGGGTTTGTGGCCCCACCGCAGTGTAGAAGCAGGAGGTGGGGGCATCCTGAAGGCAGCCTGAGATGGTGGCGGGCGAGTACCCATCTGCCTGACCCCCTGGACATGAAGCGAGCACTCCAGTGAGCAGGGTGGTGCTGACATATCAAGTGCTCTGAGGCTGAGGGGGGCAGTGTGACAGGTGGGGCTCATCTACATATTCATTGACTCATTTACATATTCATGAGCTGTCTTTCTTCACGGCATTTTCTGTGCATGCCCAGACCCCGCTTTTCACTGAAAAATGAACCACAAAGGATTTAAACTGCAAAGAGGAGGGCCACGAATAACTGGGTGTTTACTGTAAAACCTGACCCAGCCCTATTCCTACCTAGAAGCCCACTGTTTTCTCAAACATCCTATGATTTTTTATGAGGACGTGAACCTCAAATGTCCTTAACCTGCCATCTAGTAGTTAAATTGCACCTGTATTGCTCAGCTTTTTTCATCAGACTTGCTGTTTGATTCACCTAGTCCCCAGAGTCAGGACACAGTCCCACAGTTGGGATCAAGGCAAGCCAAGGATTTGCTCCAGGATTATCCCACACCCACAGGCAACCACTTCAAATCTGCTCCACACAAGCAGAGGCGCAACAAGCACAGTTGTGAGGTCACAGGGGAAACCAGCAGTGGCCCAGCTGGGCTAGCAACGAAGGGGATGAGAAGCAAGCTTTCCATCATTCAGAACCAGGGTATAATGATGTGACAACATAAAACAGTATTAACTGCCTTATTATCTAGCAAGTGTTAACAAGTAAACTCTACATTCAAGATCCAGACAACCAGAGATCATGGGTATTAAACAAGAGTGATGATTTTTTACCATTATCATCTTCTAACAGTGAAAAAAACCCACAGTTGGCCCTCTTTTATCGCAGTACTGCGGGTCTCGTCCCCCCCTCCCCTGCAAAGCCCTCCATCCACATTGATGGCTCATTATTATGCAAATTTCCCCCGCCCCTTCACACTGCCCCCCTCAGCCCCAGCACGCTCTGGTGCAGTTATGGCACTGCCCCGCTGTGTGTCAGTGTTTGTGTGGGCTCTTCCTGGCATCCATAGTCACCCTGCACCAGGGAAAAAACCCTTTCCTGCTTGGCCAGGGAAGCTGGTGCTGTCCAGGTGTCCCTCTGGGTGGGTAGACCTGGTCTCGCCATACTCGGGGTAGACTTGGCATCCAATATGGGACAGCATGGCTATCCTGAGAAAGTCTTGGACACCAAGTCTAACCTGAGAGTGCGTAAATCTTTCGTAACTGCGCAAATCATCCCTGAGGGAGATGCAGGAAGACCACAGTCTCTTCGCTGTGACTGGAGGGGAGCAGGCATGGCGCTGGGGGACCTGCTGCAACTGCCTTGCTCTGAGCGGAGCAGAGCGGGGTAGGCACAGTATGGGCACAGTCCCCAGGGACCTGCTGCAGCCTCCTTGCTCTGAGCAGAGCAGGGCAGTGTGCCCACAGTCCGTGCAGCATGGCATGGGGTTAATTTGAATATACATTACTATCTAAGTTGAATATTCACGATTGTCAGTTCATGCAGGTGCAGTTGCGAGTGCCCCGTGAAATGGATCTCCTCAACTGCGGAAAAATCGTGCCCGCGATGAGGTGAAACCGCAAAGTAGAAAGGGTTGACTGTATACGTCAAACCTACAGAGATTACACTTCGAGTCTTGTCTGCAGTTTCTGCTGTGGCAAATAAACCCCACATGTCCCATCAGAGACTATAAAACACAGCTCAAGGTTAACAAAGAAAAGGTACAGTTGAAGACCACGGCATTTAAGAGACATTTTCTTTGGACCTCAGAAGCTTAGGAAAATGGCCAAAAAAATGGTTGAAGTCCAAGTCAGCATTCTCTCTCATAGTACATATTACCTTTTCAAGCACTAATTCACATCCCCCATAAAGGTAATCCATACACAACAAAGCATTTTTTAGAGAGGGCTGATTTATGAGAGCAGCCTCACAGGGTAGTCATGGTCCTGGCAGCACTAGGCAGAGATTACTGTACTCATGCTTCAGCCTGAAAAGGTGTTTTTTTCATTATGCTGAGCAAGACTTCAGTCCCAGCCTCACAACAGAACTAGGCACATATTAAGTGCTTTCATGCTCATTGCTCTGCTCCATCTTGCAATGTAATCATTTCTTTAGTAACAGTAATACCTCACTACTTCATGGTCAGGCTGCTAGTGTGTGAAATTGAAAAAAATATTTTCTTAAAAACAGAACTTTTATCCCACAGTATTCTGAAAGCCAAAGCGAACACAAGACCACAAACAAAAAATCATGTTAAAGCAACAACCAATAGAAACAGAACTTTGACTGGTGGTTTGAAATAACTTTCTGTGGTTGCTGCACATGTAGCCACAGCAAACACAACAGTGGAGGAGGTTTCTAGTGGTCAAAAGCAAAACACAATCAATGACAAGAGTTTTTACATGGGGGCTGGGCACAAAACTACTGGTATATTTGGTAGCAGCCACATGACAGTGTCATTTCTTTAAAAAAGGCTCCCATTACACTGAAGTAACAGTTAAGCTGTGAGACTCACACCTTACTTGTTGTGCATTTTACGTATTTTTATGTTAAAGGTTGTGAATCTTCAGAAACAAAACATTTCTTTGTTTATCTTGTGTAACTGGTCACTCTATACACAATGTGTACACTGTGAGGTTCATACAAAATTAAATTTAAAAAGCAGAGTGTTGTGCCTTTTGCCTCCAGCAAGTCCAGCTGTAATGTATCCTTGGTCTGATTCGGTATGATGAAAAAAGACTCATATTATGCTTTGTTGTCAATACTTAGAAGTATGGAGCAGCACCAGAGAAATAATTCAATAAGCCCTCTTCTAATCCCTAATTCAAAGGAGTCAGACAGATATATTTTGTACCTGCATTCACAGTTACCTGCTTCTCTGTCTTCTTTTCTCCCATATCTGCTCACTATTTGTACACTGTGAAAAGTGAGGTATGCAGCCTTTCCAGAGAGGGAAAGCCGTTCGCTGCCTACAACCAAGTGCAATGCACATTTAAATGAGCCAAAAGGGACCAGTCAGTAAACTAAAAAATAATAATAAAAAAAAAGTATCATCTCTAGCTAAGCCAAGGTAATTTCCTTAACTGGAAACTAAAAATCCTGCAGATGAGGAATTTAGTCAGATCTGCTACAAAGGTGTGAGTTGTGTTGTTACTGTAACAGTTGTCAGTCAGAGACTCCTTATTTCCCAAGGATTTCTGCATAAACTACAGAGCCTGCACTCTAGGGGGTTATGCAATATATACAGCTTTGATGAAACCTCCCAGCTTGACTTGAAGAGTTTAATTCTAAGATTCAAAATCATTTAATGAAGATAAAACACAAATTACATCTTTTAGTAAGCCTTTAGAAAGTAGTGTAATCATAGCCTACAAGCTGGTTGGTCAGTGACCTCGCTAAGCAATAGATAATTTTTATGATGATTTAATCCTCCAAACAAAACTCACAATAGTTTTACATGAAAAGATTTAGAGCCTTGAAGACATCAGAAAACACCAAGGGCTCCTGAGATGCTGAGCTCTGAAAGGAGGCCTGTGATTCGCACCTGACCAGACAGCAGGTTCAGCCATTCACTGGCGCCTCTGTGTAAACCAGGTGTTGAAGTTAATTCTATCAAAGTCAATATAGTGCTACTGATAGCAAACAAACCCTAAAATTTCCAATAAAAAACTGCTTTCATGTGGTACAAGAGATGTGGCTGTAAAATTCACACAGCAATTACTTAACAGCACACATTAAGCAGACTAGTGGTCTATTTCATAATAGACCGAGGCTGTTGCTAGTAACAACTGCTTTTCTAAAGCAAGGCATTTTTGTTAAGAACAATCACAATATAACTTTGATGCACGATGGCTAAATTCTTCTTAACACTAGGCCCTTGGCAATGGATTCATATGAATTAGCACTATTTCACATTTGTTCTGTACAGAGGAGAGGAAGCTTTGCCTTTTCCATTAACCACTGAACATCGAACATCTGGCACAATGCAGGAAAAGAAAAGCAGCATGGCTGCAGTAAAAATAAAGGATAATACAGGTGATGTAATAGATATGCCATTAAAAAGGCACCTTAAAAGCCTACACACTCTTCTTGTGCACTCTTTCAGTCCTAGTTCTGAGTATCAGGGTGGTGAAATTAGGCAGGCCTCACTGAAAGAGGCTTTAGTACATATATTAGTTCATTGGCTCAGTTACAGAAAAATCCAATCATATTCTTAAACACAAAAATAATGCCCTGACTCAACTGCTAATCTTGTTTTCACAGAAGAGCAAACAACTACAACAGTTATTCACTGAAATCATAATGAGGCAGAAGTATTTTATGGGATGCAGACTGCCTTCCCTGTGACTATGGCAACATACATTCTAGGATAGTATTCACAGAGTCTTCAGACATCTAAATTTGGGTGCTTGTGTTATGCACCTACTTTCCCTATGAAACTGGTATATAGACACACGTCGTCTCTGAGCTGTTCTGCAAAAGGGACCCTTTAACCTACTGGCTCCACAGGAAACTTATCCCAGTTTAGCTCCTAAATTCAACTCCTTAACAAAGAAAAGTCTGAATACCTCCCCTGGCTGAATACCTGCACTCCCGTCTCTAACACTGAAGTTGATCCTCTTTAAACCAGTGCAGTTTACACGGGACGGAACCCTTTTTTAATAACTGCAACTGGAAGAAAATAATACCCAGAATTACAGTACCTTATTGAATATACCTCCTCCTGCCGTCTTAAAATTTTACTTTGAATCTTTCTCCTTGGCAAGGAAAAGAGACTTAGGCTGTAGATGGTGGACACACTTCACAAAAACTCATTTGTCATTCACATTTAACTAGTATATTATCCCTTCTTTAGGAGCCAAGAAATGCATTATTTACATCAGCAAAAAGGGTTTCCATTCATTTTATTCAGGAGCTATCACAACTGATGAAGAAGATAGAGAAACCTACAGATAAGGCTCACATGAAAGGCCTTTTCCTTTAGTCAAGGTCCAAGTTCCTTTGATAGGATAATATAATATTTTTTGATTATCTGCACTTGAGCTCCATCAGCCCAAAGGAATAAAGTATAGACTCTATTCTCTTATTTGATGCTTGCAATAAAAAAGGACATGGAGAACAAAGGTTGTATGTTTTTAAAAGAACGCTCACTGCTTAGACAAACCTCTTATGTTTTCCTCCACAAGGTTTAATGCCCCTTGTTAATCTAGATATGCTTTTATGTGTCTTCATCCTCATGGTACCTGAGCATTGTATTAAATCAGAGACATAAAATGTGCACCTTCCTGTCCTGTAGCTAAACTACGCATCAGCTGGTGAGGAAAGCCACTGAATTGGAAAAGGTTTTTTACTGAAAGAGTGATCCAGATTTGGAATGGGTTGCCCACAGAAGTGGTTGACTCGCCAACCCTGGAGGTGTTTAAGGGTAGGCTGGATGAGGTGTTGAGTGATATGATCTAGATGTAGATGCTAGGTTAGTTGGATTATAGGTTGGACTAGATGATCTTCAAGGTCCTTTCCAGCCTTATCTATACTGTGAATTAAAGGTATATTCTGCTTACTTCTATGAGCTATTTTGAGCAGCTATGTTTATTACTTTACTGCCTATATTATAGAAACCCCTAAGCAGATTTGCTTAGTGTTGTACAACCTCACACTGTATTTCAGCTTCTGGGTTCCACCTCACTTCACGAAGTTCTCATTTTCACATCAAGGTTTGCAGCAGTATGCTACAAACATCCCACATCCCAGTTTAGGTATTTCTCAGTAAGAGGGACCCCTACACAAAAGAAGGGCTAGCAGCACTGCACACACTAGATAGGTAATCTATCACCTCCTTCTTTAATTTTCGCCCTCTGTAATATCAGCTTCCCAGATCCCCTTCCTCTGCCTTCTAGTGTAGTGTCATGGCCTAGATATTACCCATGAAAAAGCCACCATTTTCCACTTGCTAACATTAGTTTTTATCAGAACAGTAAAAGACTCACCACAGAAGGAGATCATCAAGCAGAAGGAGCTTCCTCTGTAAGCCATCCAATTTGATCCAGTTTCACTGAGACTGTTGATATCATAAATCTCGTAACAAGTCATAACTACAATACAAATCCTCTTTGCTCTAGGGATGAGGCCTGCATAAACAGTATTACAGATGTCATAGGAATTTGCAAATGTCCCTAGAGAAAACTAGGACCCACTTCCCAAAATTTGTTGCAATGACAGTTTTTCAGCATGTACTCTTCAGAATGTCATCTAAATTTACCTTCCATAATGAAGAGAGTCAACTATTTGTTTCCTGTGGTATAAAATATAGTCCCAGCATACCAACACTTACATGGATCTAACAGTCAGTGTGGAATAGAGTCCCTGTTTACATAACAATCTGGGTTACTTAAGTGATTGGGGAATATGGGAAAGCATGACTGTTACAAATACTGAAGAGAATCCTGAAACAACAATTTTTATCAGTTTGAAATAAAAAGACACAAATTAACTAATGTA
Source organism: Pitta sordida (assembly GCA_013390025.1). Lineage (NCBI taxonomy): Eukaryota > Metazoa > Chordata > Aves > Passeriformes > Pittidae > Pitta > Pitta sordida. The sequence continues at coordinate 86,059 of WEKX01003521.1, read as the reverse complement.
GTCTCCCAACCAGACCTGATTTGACACGCTGGTAAATACAATACTGAGGATTTGTTTTCTCCATTCAAGATAACTGTACTCCTGCATGTTTCCAGGCACTGGACCATAATTCATCTAGATATCCAAATATTTATTCATCTTTAAATTTAAGTTACATGAGGGGGGGCGGGGAGGGGGGGGAGGTGTTACTTTACAACTACCAGTTTCTGCTTCCCCTACACAATTCTTTCAAAAATCAGATCAACTGTTGGAAATGCAGCTTTTTTGACCCACCTTCTTCAACCTCTATTTTACTTCTGGCATTCCTACCTGTAAAGGCTTGAGGTAAATTGGTGACCAGGCAGGGGGGGAAAACCCACCAAAAACTCTCCAAAGACTGAAACACACCCCACAGAGGAACCCTTCCCAAGCCTTATATACTGCAGCTGTGGGAGAGAGTGTTAATGAGCCCAAAGGCTTCACAGCTGTGCAGCCAAGTATTCCAGGGGTATTGCTGGAAATTTCCTCATAGACCAAAGCCAAAGCACAAAGACATGGAATATATACCTACAATGGAATCACCCCAGGACACTACCCATCTCACATTTTCATAATCCATTACAGCAAAATTATTATACACCTGGCTAATCCACTCATCCTAATCTACAGCTTTCCTAATCCAAAGCAGGAGCTAAAACAGTGACAAAGGAATGGAAAAAGAACGTCAGTCAAACTCAGAGTAGAAAATTTTTGCTAGGTTTTGTGCCCTTTGGTGTTTACATGACTTGAGTTTTCAGTAAAACTTAAAAATCCTAGAAGTCTCTATGAATGACCCATGGAGGCAGTACAGTAAGAGGATTAATCACATTTATTTAGACAAAGGCAATAGGAAAAGAATGAATCAACTGTCATGTAAAGGTTAGGTTTAAAGCATGTCCTTTTCAACCTGACAACTTAAAGAAAGAAACTCAACTTCTTGTCTTCTGCATTCAGCACGGATACTTCTCAAAACACTCAGACAGATCGGAAAGATTTTTGTCATCTTTTTATAACACCTGTTCTTCATAGCCAGTGTCTCTTCCTGAAAAGGATGGAGTGGGAGGGATGGTTACCAGTGTCAGGAAACCCTGATCCAAGGGGTTCCATTTTTAAGACAGCACCCTTCATTGCATATCTACTTCTCGCCAAACCCATGGCTGCTCTTCAATGAGAATTTGGGAGAGGAGTTTCAACAGGGAATACCTGCAGGTGGTTTATACATGTAATTATTTTCAGAATGCTACTGCGTAACAGAAAAACTCAAAGCTACACAGATTTCCACTGCTCAGACACCACCAATGCCAGGAACAAATTTTTCAGAGAAAAACTCTTGCAGGTGAGTCCTTCTTACTTGCACCTACATTAGCCCCATGCACAGAGTTAATGACTTTAAATAAATGTTATCAAAAGGTCTACCATGTGGGGATTCTTAAACTGTACTGCATCATCAAGTAAATGCTTGATCTGTCTCTATTTTTTAAATAAACTTGATTTGCTCTTTTTCAGCCTGCAAAATTACCAAGTGCTAAGATACCATGGTGATGAGAAAAACAGAAAACACCAAAACAGACAGATTGTCTTCTCTTTAACTGAAATGCAAATTCCTTGTTTCACACAGGAAATTTTAGTCAGAATGACTGCATAGACACGAATCTTCCCAAAGGTGAGTTTTGTGAATGAACAGTTAATGTAATGTAAGGCCAAGCTTTCCCCTCATAGATGCAAAGGCAAAATAAAAAAAGGGGCAGTAGGAAAAAAAATAAAATTCTATGTAAAAATAAAATAAACTGGGATCAGGTCATACTAATCTATGCAAACAAACAATGGAACAGAAATACAAAGTGTTCAGAAAATTACGGTTGCAGAACCATCATGGATTGTACTCAGTGAATTATTTCTTTCTCCAAAACTGCTGGAGGTCAGTCCTATCGGAAAATTTCACAAGCATTTTATAGGACTGGCAAAGCAAGCAACATGCAATTCATCAAACATCTGCCTTTAAAGTGACACAGCTATAACACGAGCACAAAAAGCACCATGCAGACAAATCAAGTCTAGTTACTTGGGAGAAAGTTCAACGATCAGACCAGCATTACTTCTTTTCTGGGATTTTTTAAAATGCTCGGGTGCAGACAGCTACATGGAAATTTCAGCTTTCAGTTGTGTGTTCTTAAGTTTCTACCCTTCAAGCTCCTGCCAGGAAGACCAAGGCTTGAAAATACAAGAAACAGAAGTCTTTAAAACTAGAAGACAGATAAAACCTCTCCTAATTATTTAAAATTTACTGTCCTTAGGGTCATCACATGATCAGTCTTAACTTCAAATTTTAGAACATAGACTAGAAGTAATATTTATATTAGTAGTAATATTAGCAATAATTAACACAATGTAAAATAATAGTGCAAGCAAAATTGCCATCCTTCATAACACAATATTCATTCAGCAACCATATATATGGCCTTCAATAGATACAAATGCTAAACCTCCTTCTTCGTATTTCACCTGAGGAAACAGGCAGCAGGAATAAGCAAAATTAGACCAACACAGGACATGAGGGAAAAGAATTGTCACTGCAAATTACTGGAAGCTTAGAGCTGCAGGAACCTCTGGTGTCATCACGCTCCTTTATATGGAAAACTTTTCTTTACCAAGTCATTCGAATCCAGTGTTATTGCTACACCCTAACACAGTCCTTCACACCATGTTTTGCATGCTGACCCAGGATCTCTGTAAATAGCTCCATACACAAAATAGCTGAGCCATCTCATACCCTGTAGGTGGTAAATTATTAGGAACAACTTAAATATATTGCAAGTCATATCCAATATTGGTTTACTCTCAATTTAGCTATGTAGCTGTCAGCAGACAAGCCGCCAAGTTTGCACCTCTGTTGCTGAAATTGTAACTGTCAAGCAGCATCTGCTAACAAGTTTAGTCCCCTTAAGAAGCATTTAAAATATTTTATCACATGAATTTAACATTTTATCATTTCAAAATAATACTCCTCCTGACTTGCACACACCTTGAAAACGTCAGACATTTCTTTCAAAATCTCTTGCCAACAAGCTCTGAAAAATGGATTTTATTTCAGGCATTGTGGCCTGACAACAGAACAGTGTTTCAGCCTGCTATAAGGTTTACAGGATCTTAAGTTTATCTCTCAATCTCCACACTTCTTGTTCCCTAGCAGCTTGTGTAACTTACTAGTGATGCATTTCTCAGCATAGGCTGTCAGTTCTGAACCCATCCGCAGTAGTGTTTTTAAGTCAATAACAAGATGACCCAATCAGCATCTGTTCTTGCTATGCCTGTGTGCTGCCATGACATTTACTTCTTTTTACCATCATTTTTTTAAATTGCAAAACAATGTTAGGAAGTTCTAAAATAACAGCCAAAACCATAACTTTTTTTTAGAAGTAATGCCCAAAAGTTGTTTCAGTGACTTCTAACTTATTGATATACTTCACTTGTCACTACAAACAACAGGGTAAGTGGTTGTGTTACTTCTGATCCCTTTTTTTTACTCCTCCTTTTTTTAGGAGAAGCTCTGGTGTATACATAGCATGCTACTACATTTGGGTTTCCCATGCTACTAGGAACAATTCTGGACATCTTTGCATTTCTAGCTCATCTATATAATGGGTCAAAATTAATGACTTGTGACATGCAATTTTTGGCATTTATTTTTTTCTTTACATAAAGCCTAAAATAATCTTTGATATGGATTTTAATTCCAAGATGAACTGTGCGTGTTGAAGATTGAAAGCAAAAGACACAATGTTTCCAAGAAGCCATGAAGATGCTGACATGCAAGATGAAGGAGGAATAAACTCAGGAAAACACTATGAAAGAACACAGATGATGGCATGCTGCCAACAGATGCAGGAAAGGCAAATCTTACACGGTATTTACAAAGTCCGCTGGTCACAACTATCACTACAAACGTACAGGAAAAGACAGTAGATCAGAGCTTGCATCAAGGAAGAGGCAGAAAAAGGCACTACACTGCACATCACTGTGGGCATGGCTATCCTTCCAAAGTACAGCATGATCTCCCCTGCGTCACTGGGGCCCACTAGCGAGTATCGAAGAGGAGGAAGACGAAGATAACAACCCACCAACCACCTGTCCCCTCTGAAGCATCTGGTGCTATTATTTTAAAAGAGAGCCTTAAATTCAAATCCCCCAAACACAGAGAGATCATCTCCTTAATCTCACTCACCCTTTCAGAACTACCTCTGCCTTTCTTTGAATCTTTAGGACCTATGTCTGGTAGCAGGGACTCAGGTAACTTCAGAAACATAACATGTTTTTCTTTTCCTTCACATCACAGGAGGTGTGTACAATATTACATCATTACAACACATACAAAACATTCTCTTTTGTTTGTAACCTGTAAACAAAGCCCCTCTTGGCCAACTCATACAATGGCTAATGCATTACACACCCATACAACAAAGAAACTAAAAAGTTACATCTACCTCTATCTCATTAAGCATTGAATCAAAAAACATATTCTGTAACCTCAACACTGTAACCAGCATAGTCCTAAAACCAGCAGAGCACAGCAATCAGCTCAAATCCTTGCAATGCAGTTGTATCATAATATATTTGCATTGAATGTCATGTTCCAAATTGGAACTGGCAAGCGTCTTAGCTGCACACAACAATGCCATATGGAGTTACATCTGATACAGCTCGAGCAGAACTCCCTTCCTATCCAGAATACATCAAACAGTGCCACAGATATGCTATGGCATTTAAATAGTAATAATGCGGATGCGAGGGCTAAATTAAAAATGTGTTGCATATTTTAAAAAATGTGTGCACCAAGATAAAAAAAAGGATTTGCTGGCTTTTGGCAACAGAACTTACAGATGTGTAAACAACCATTTTACTTACTTACCTGTATGTTAACTTTCTGAAGGGAACAATTATAGAACTAAAGATGCATCAAAGATACTAGCACAGAGAAAATAAGCTCAACAAGCAACAAAGATTTTCCTGCAAGTGGATAAAAGAGGAGGTGAGCATTAGAAGTTCTGTATCCAGTCTTTAAGAAAAGGTTGGATGATGTACTTGGTGGCATGACCTAGATATTAGGGTAGTGTGTTATAGGTAGGATGGTGTGTTGGTAGCAGGATGGCAACAGGTTAGGTAACAGGTTTGGCTAGGTTAGGTAATAGGTGATAGGTTGGACTCGATGATCTCTAAGGTCTTTTCCAACCTTACTGATTCTGTGATTCTGTGATTCAGTCAGAACACGGTGCAGGACTGGCTGTCAGAAATGGCAGCTCCACTTCAGCCACTGCTTTAAAATTCTACAGATGTGAGTTTTGTGCTTGTGCAAAACAGCTTCACAGTTCACGTTATCCACTTGCACAAGGAACAACTGAGATGTGTGTGTTCCCACCAACCAAGGCCACTCAAAGGGAAAGAAAAGTAGCTCAAATCTCCAGTTTTACTGCTTCTGCGGAACCTAGTTAATACAGTTGCTGAGCACTATCACTCTCAGCACGACTCAACCGCTCTCTGTCAACAAAATTTAAATATTATGTACCAGTTATAACTCACTGCTAAAATTTTTGCCTTTCGAACACCAGATCACTCACCCAACTCACACCTAGACCAGACAGCCATTAAGCAGAATGACTCACCACCATCTAGAACAGAATTTGAGAGCTATCATGTCACTGGAGTCCTGTTACCAAGTGACTGGACAGCCCATCATTTCTTGGGAAATTGTTTTTCAGTGGAGGCGACTGTTCAAGGCTCCAGTGTTGCACAACAGAACCAAAGAGCACAGTCCCCCACTTTCATGAAGGAGCAGATCACTCCAGAAAACCAGACAAATAAAACTTTTTCCCAGGATCATTTAAACAACTTCTGGGATTTTTTCAAATTAGTATGGGGCATGACAAATATTTCAAAAACACTAAAACAACTAAGTACCTGATGGGTCAAGTCCTGAAGGTTTTCCTTCAGCTCAAGTATAATCACTAAGGACTCCACTGAGAATGTTAGTTGAGTGAAAACAATAGGATTCCTTCAACATTTTTCATTTCCTGGACCACATTGCTAACTAGTATTTGCAACCTGTTTTCTCTGAAAGTCTTCAAAGGTCAGAGATGTCCACTTCTACAAGCACAGAAACAGGCATTCCTCAGCCATTAACCAAGGTGTCCACCTGCCTTAGCAGTAACACCGGCCTTCAAGGACAGCAAAACTGATTATGTTGCATGTTTTCAGAATCCTCAGTTAACACAGTGATGAGACAACTGTGTGAAGTTAAGCAAAAGTTCCAAACAAAAAAAAATATTCTTCAATTTAATTTGTAATTGTTATTAATACTATAGCTTCAGGTATTCAAACCATTAAGAGCATCCAAAAAACACAAACATTATATTTTGCAAATCACAGCATGTCCATGCCTGCCAAGTTCTGACTTCCCACAATGAAGCGCAGAAACTGGCTGCTCTGAGGCACACTCCCAGGGGCCCAACCAATCAAACCCATCAGAGCCAAAAAGCCGAACTACAACAGCAAACTACAATACATGTTCATTAACTTCATACATGTTGTCAAAGGTTCTGAGGGCGTGGGTCACTTCTGAGCAGCAATTCAGGGCCAGCAGCCGACCTAGCTCAGCTGCACTTTGGCCACACCACTCACTACCACAGGGATGAGCGCGGGAACCCCTTGAGACAAGTCTACAAGAAGACAAGCATTAAGTGTCCCAGAATCCAGAACTCCCACAGCTCCTCTTCCACGTGCTCTGTCACAACAGCTGTATTCCAGCAGAAACATCCTGCTGCCTGTAATCAGGTTTTCATTTTTCAGGGCACCCAAGCCACTCCATCGTGCCTGGTCAGTACCTGCAGTGGAAGCAGCCTCAGCTTCAGAGGCTGACCCTTCATGCTGGTCAGTTCATCATTGATACTGTGCAATTCAGATGCTTAAAAGTTATTTTTCACTTGAGGACTTGAGAAAAACACAGGAGATTGCATTTCTCTGCACTTTTGCTGCTTGGTGACAATTTGTCATTTTTAACAGTTCTCATCACGTGTAGCCAGACAACACAAAACAGTGCAATATTAAATCCCAACCTTCCAAGGATGTTATTCTGACTTGGAATAGCAACAGCAGTACTTTCTGTGTATGAAGATTGCTCATTATGAACCGTGGGTGTGTTCAAAATTTTAAAAGCTTTAGAACATAATTTTGGTAAGAACTTTCAACCAGAAAGGATTCCAAGAGTTGGTAACTCCCCATGAGGCAAAATAGTGGAATAAAAGAAACTCCAGTTTTCATGGGAATGTGAGATATGCTTCAGAACAAAAATGTGCCAAATACAAGAAGATGCCAGCATACAAAGTTTATCAGGTGATCATTTTCACATATTTAGGAATTAATTGCATCATAAAGTACATATAAAATGTAACTTGTCTGTGCATGAAATCCTTTTGACATTTGAATGGTTATCATTCAACCATACAAAAAATATACAAATTTTAACCTAACATGACTTTTGTGTAATAATAGTTCCACAAAAGTAAGTATAATCTGTAAATCTTATAGAAGTTTTGTCTTAAAATACCAAGTCTTTGCTGCTGAATTGCTTTAGACTAGATCTAACATCTCCGATTTTGCTGACTGATGCAAAGACCAGAGAGCTATATTCTAAATCAACAAAATTATATTAAAGTATGTTCGTCTGTAGCTGCTGCTACATGAAAAAAACAGTATCTGTGCTTGCTGGCTATAAATAACTAAACATTTCCTAACCTTCAACTGGAGGTAGTTCTAAACTACCATGCTCTGGCACTTCCAGCAGTAAATACAAACTGAGAAAAACAGAATGGTCAAATTCTAACCTATAACAGAAGCAAGTAACAGCAAGTCGGTAATCTTATGTGCCATGAAAAGCCTTACTACCCTCAGGCAAGCAGGGTAAGCTTTTGAAAAGCAGCTAGTGGTTTGGGATGGCTCATACACTGGCAACCTACAGGAGGAACTGAAATGGGTTTGATTTTCAGAATAAGGATATTTATAATGTCCTGAAAGATGTCCCAATTTGCCAGTCAAGCTTTGGTCTAGCAGTCACAAATTCCTGCAGCTCAGAAGCAGTTAAGTAGTCACTACCACTCTCAGCCTTGCAAAGCACAGGTGTTAAATATGCATATTCAGAAGAGAGTTCAACTCCAGACAAGAGATTTTTCTTTCCTCCCTCTCTCTGTGGTTTCAGTAGACCCAAAAGTCCTTGGCAATCTTTCTGTGTGAATGTTTAAAAGCAGATGAACTAACATGAGTTACATCGGGAATCACACTCCAGAAACACCAATAACTGGTACTTTCATTTATCTCTCAGATTAAATCATAAAGTTTCCCAATTCTAGAATTCTAGTCACATAAACTTAAGAATCCATGTAAACTTTTCATGCATTGGTCATCTTCATCCTTTGTTCAATCAATTAATCAGAATTTAATTTAATATATAACATCAGCACATATAGTAAACTTATCTTCGAATTTAAAATTGCTGATTTCACTTTCTTCTGTTGCATTTCATAACTCCATGTACTACTAGTATATTGATCCATATTTATAAACCAATTAGGTAAATCTAAAAAAATGCTTAAGTGACTTAGATGTCTAAGTTCCATTTTCTAGAAGAAACAACTTGAGTAAATGCGACATAGGTATCCTTAAATGATGAGCTACTCTTGAAGATCTTGCCAACAATTACCCTAAAAAGTTTCAGTTGTCTGCTCAGTCTTGCTGCTGTTTCCAAAAACACTATGTAGTATTTTTCATCCATTTCTTATCCTGTCATTAGTAGACCATTTGTATTACTGCTTGACCTAGAGGCTCAAACCAAGCTTGAGAGCTTCAGTAGACGGTGGAACCAGGCCAAAACCCCTTTAAAATTAAACAGGTAAAGTGCATTTGAGAAATTATGTAAGTTATCTCTGCAAGTTGAAGAAATTAAACTCAGGTTGTTAGTTTCTCAACTTGTTGCCATAAATATTTTTAACTGCCATTCTCATATACTATTTTCACGTAAGCATGCATAAGTCTCTTGTCTTGGAAAAATCCCTCAGCATAATAATTACGTGGTGTGCTGACTCAGAGAGTGGAGGTATGGGTGAAAAGCTGTCTGCAAACTCTCTGCATCTTCCCCTACAACCTGCTTGTCCTTAAAGAGTGATGACAATCTCACCCTTATCAAACAAAATTGCCCACGGAAAAACTAAATTGATTTTTTTTTTAAAGCCACAGGATCTCACCGACTTAATTTATTCCTCTCTTACTAAGCAATATCTGTGCCTCTTTGTTTTGAGTTCAAATTAACTAAAAAAAAGAAATTCTGAAAAGTGCACCTAACTATGACCGTTTCAGTATCAGCACACACATCTCCACAACACTTTACTAGTGAAGACGGCCAAAGCCTCAGTCTCATTCCCAAATGAAAAGTAAAACCATTTGAGTGAAAGATTCCCGACAAACAAAAGGTGGCTGCGAGTTCCTTATTAAGAAGATAATGGCTAACACGCAGGTAGGATTAAGCGGTGCGGAATCTCTTGTTCTATTTTTAGACTCTGCAGCTCCAGGCTGAATGCTGAGGTGCTGGGAATTAGGTGAATTATGCTAACATGCTCCACAGTTGCTTACTAGGCATGCTTTCTATTATCTAGATAGGATAAGAGTCTAAAAGAACATCTGCACAGGCTGAATGAGAGCCAAGACCTCAGTGGATGATCCAGTTAACATCAACTTTTTGTTGAAATTATCTGAACTAGACATGCTGTAAGAAAACTAACAATTTGGGGATGTTTCTTCCCAAAAGAAATTATTTTAAAAGAGAGTTTAGAAATGCCAAATAAACAAATAAATGGCATTCTGTTCACTTTTGGCAGGATGTAAAAGATAAATAATCTGATCATGTGGAAAAGGAGTTGACTTCCAATGTAAATACATATTCTAATCCCTTTGTGTTGTAACGAATAGGATTTAGGTCATATCCTCCACACAGCAGAGAATACTGAGACATAGGCCCTGCATCTGACTTCCCTCTGACTGCAAATGGGCCCACAGTCACCTCATATCTCTGTGTTTTTCCCTGGGACACAGCAGAAGACAGGTGATGCCACCACCTTTCCCACAGATGCTTTTTCATTCCAGAATTCAGATCAATGTGCATCATTGGGCATCTTTACTCAGGATATATAGTGTTACACCTCAAGTTGGGGCATAGAGTGGAAAACGTACGTAGTTCCTGAAAAAACTTTCAGAACATGGTAGGGCTTATACAAACTCTGGCAGGAGAAATGAAATTCAATTTGGTGGGACGTAGAAGCAGCCTTGGAAGAATCAAGAGACTGTACAGAGCACGGGAAGCAAAATAAAAATTCCTAGCAAGGACTAGGAAAGTATCTATTATCTCTACCAGACAGGCATGTAAGAAAAATACAGGATAAAAAGAGCAGGGAAAATAAAAACCTTTCACTCTAAATAACCACCATGCTACATAGGGGAACAGGTAAGTTTGGTGAGCTGAATGAAGTTAATTTGATTCCCAATGAATTGCCATCCCTACTTGAAAACATAGAATAATATAAAATAATTCTTTTCTTCCATAATGGCTTCACAATACAATTTATTCATATGAAAATGGTAAACACCACAGATGCTTATTTTCATCTGTTGCTTATGGGAACTCCTCCAAAAATACAATCAAGTTCCTCTGAGCAACTTCACACCCTCTTCCAACATTGCAAATGACACAGTTGATCCAAGACTTAAATTTCTAATATTGTAAGACCAGCTCTTCACTGAGCTGGATTTGCAACAAACCCTTTATATCCAGAGGTAGAAGTTCAGGACAACATTTTGTGGCTTTGGAACCAGGAATCATGTCTGTAACATCTATCTCCAATGCTCACATTAATACTCATCTGTTTAGATGGCATGGTGCCTACTTTGAAGTCTCCTGAACCTGGCCTCCAGAACACAAATGCCAAGATGATTTTCACACATGATTTTCATGGCAACACTGTGGAGACCATACATATTGCAGACAGACTCTTTACTCTTCTTATTACATGGAAGTTTAATTGCCCATTAAAAGACAGAAAAAAATGAGTGAAAGGTGACAGAAAGACTAACTTCATGCGCTTCTGGCTGACAATTAGACTGTGTTGCTGCAGCAATAATGAAAAGATAATACAATACAAAATACCAGACAATGTCCTCCTCATTCTGCAAGTGGGCATAAGATGTAAAGGCAGAGATGAAAGGCTCACTAGCTATTACAGAAGAAGTTAGCTGTCAGAGCTCTGAACATACATCAAAGCACAACTGGTATTCAAAAGAAATGCATTTCATAGGACTTTTTATGTCTGGCACTGCTTCTTGCAATCTGTTTAACAAACATGGTACACGGGAAAAAACACACACACTTGTGAGAGATTGCATTTCATGAACAATTTTCAACTTATGAATATGGAATATTCTTAGCATAGTAAAATGGAAACAAGACCATGCTCTCCACCTTATGTTAACTGATCCAAGCTAGAGTAGCAGCAACTGAAATCTTAGACTTGAGGAATACTAAATGCAAGTGCACACAGTGGTTCACAGTACAGGCTGGCTAAAGAAGCTAAAAGTCTTGGTTGAAAGCAAAGATCATGGTATAGCAATGTCTGAATTTTGAAGCACATTGAAAAAACATTACTAAAATCTGTTAAATATTAAGGACATGTTTCAAGTAGGAATTTTTAACAGCGAACAGAAGAAAAACATGTCTCTCGGCATGAAATTCATTGGTCTTGTCAGATACACACAATAACAGCATCTGTGGCATCCTGTGAAATCACTCCTTTTAAATGGCATTTTGGAGATGAAACACAATTTTTTGGCTACAGTCTCATGCAGTTTTGAACTGAACTTCATATCCACTCATATCTTCACACACACAAAGGACTGACTAAAGCACCAACTGAATTTCATGCAATATGTGCATCCAATTAAAAACAAGAACTAAAGAAATTAGTAGAGAAGTACTGACACCTAGGTAGCAGCAGAGATGAGACAGACCCTCAGGCACATGGTGTGACTCTTGGGGATGGTCCTGTGCAAGGCTAAGGGTTGGATTTGACGATCCTTGTGGGTCCCTTCCACCTCAGCATATTTTAAGATTCTGTGATTCTGTGGATCACTCCGATCCTCTTCAGATAAAACACATGGTATTCCTTTGCCTACTTGTCTGAACAGCTACTCTTCCATTTAATAGAAATTTGTAGGACAAAGTATTTTCAAGATGATGATAAAAAAAGGAAACATATAGATTGAAATTTTGCAAAACCAACATCTCTAAACTACCAAGGACAGATTCCAGAGAGATGAAGGGAATAGCCTGAGTATCTGCCACAGACTAGACAGGTTAAAAAAACCCCAAACAAACAAAACCAACTCAAGTCTCCCATGCTTGATGGTCATGACTAGATCATATTGATGCAGGTACAATCAGAGCTGGAAACACTTCCCAACCTCAGGAACAGCAATGAGGGTAACAGGTAGCATACACAGATGGTACGTACAACTAAATAGCCTGAATGACTTAAGCAGCATGACCATCGTCTGGGTACAGTGTGTTTCTAACTGTGACATTTGTCAAAACTTACAAGAGGCCAAAAAAAAAATCAGAAGCAAAAATATGTTTCAAAGACAAAAGAGATTTTTGTTCCAGCTTTCAGGGTGACCACCAGATGCCAAACAATATGCAACTCATATAAGTAGGCAAGGACAAAGATGGGTACCCTTCTTCCATTACACTGAGAGATACCAATAAATCAAACGGCCAAGGATACAATCAACTCAATTTTCTATATCGTGGAAATTTTTTATCTTGGTTGAACAAAATCACTACTTTCCACTCCCAAAACAACCTTTCCATCTCACCACACCACTAGGTCAAGAAAACTTGGAACAGATTGGAAGCTTCTTTCTAACTTGCAATATTAATTTTAGTCATGACTGCTATAAAACTTGCATGTGATGACATTATACTCTTTCTCTGATAACCAATGAGACCTAAGGACAAACATTATTTAAGGCATGAGGAATGCAGTTATCCAAGAAAGTATTGTGCTTAACTCCATCTCAGCATCACTCATATATTCCACTGATCAGTATAGAACTGCTTTGACTGGCAATGGGCTTTGGTGGGGATGCCAAAGGAGTATGAACTCATTACTCTGTATTCGATATACTTTGGCCATAAAGATAAGCTCAAGTCCTGATCTTTTTACAGTAGAAAATTTCCAACTTCAGTCAGGATTTTGCTTGCAAATTTGCCACTTAACCAATTCTTGTGTCTCCAAATTCACACATTTATTTTAGCTATATAAACTTGTCTCTCTTGTGAAACCTTTCAGATAACAGTGACAAGTATCTAAAATTTGCAAACTATTCTATGTTTGTTCCAGCACAGATTGAGATGAAGTTCTGTTCACGGCCTTTAATTTCTTCCAATGTTTTTTAACACCATTTTATGTGATTAATTATAAACAAATAGCTTATTGTATTTGAATGCTAAACCTATTTCAGATAATTACCAAAGTACTCTTATTACTACAGACTTAAGCAAGAACTTTATCTTATAGATGCTTGACATTCACAAACTACAGGGCAGTCACTTAGCTTTCTGCATTTGAAGAAACTTGATGAGCAAATGCCTTAAGAAGTAGAAGCCAAAACTCGTTCAGGATTATAATTTTTTCAGGAGAAGACTATTGTAAAAAGTTTCAAACAGGTACCTTAATTACCAAAGGTACAGACACATAATATCAGGCTTATGCATTCTGCACTACTGCACTGGATCTGCACCACTTAAGCCAATGAGAACATTGTTACTGGGACTTACAAACACTTGATTTTTATACACAATCATGTGCAATATAATATTTGCATAATAAGGTACAAATGTGACAATGCAACACACCAACAAACCTAATTTCTACGCTAAGTACTTCTTCCCCATTGTGTTAATTTGTTGCTACAGAGAGATGCTTTTGCAGTAAGACACTAATTGAATCCCACATACTTTCCACAATATTACAAATATTATTCTCTTCTCTTAATTCAACAAGTCATCACAAGTCAGCAAGCCACACAAATACAGATGGACTCCAAGAGAACTGGTATTACGACCTGAAGTGGTATTTCTCAGAAAATGAAGATGTTAACCAATAATCTTCTCTGGTATTACAAGCTAGTGTTAATAGAAGTGTGTTTGACATGCCATGTTATATGTAGGTACTTTGGATAGAAATGGTTGAAAACTTTCAAAGAAAATTAGTAATTTAATTAAGTCACAGACTGTCTCATTACACTGAGATAAACTCAGAAAAGTGCTTTCAGAATCCATACTGTAAGACAAATAGGTTTCACACTAGAGTTTCTGAAGAGTGACTTTTATGTTAAATTATTAAAATTTACCAAGCCAAATTACATAAACTATATATCTGAACTGCAAAAGACTCTGGCAATTCCATACAGCTGCCCAATATTTATTAACACTTTTGCTTATGCAAATAGCTGTTACTGTATTGTTTTATCCTAATAAGGCATTAAAAAGATTAAACAGAAGAAATGTTAACACACTACAGTTCTACAAATCCATTTTCTTATCAATCCAAAGTTTTCTAGAGTAGACAAAAGTGTCCCAAAGTGCCAGAAAATAGATGTAAAAATTAGTATACTGAGGAATCTCTTTTGCTACCTACCTACTCTCACATTCAAAAAGGAATTTCACGCAAGAATTTCTACACATTGTCTTGCTTAATACATTGGTTTTAAACAGTTTAAAAGTAGTGCAGTTGTTATTTGAGTAAGCATACTCTTAGAAAAGGGAGCTGCAATACTCAAACTTGTAATAATAAAGAAGGCACAAACGGTGTACCTTCTGAAACACTTGTGCCATTGCTACAGGATTACAAGTGAACAAAGCGTGGTTGTCTTGCTCTCTTTTCAGCAGAAAGGCAGAATGCCTTCGTCTCTCCCTGTGCTAACCATGCCATGAGGCCATGATTGGTTTTAACCTTCCAATCAGCAAACACAAGGCTCCATATGCAGAAAATATGTTTAAAGAACTATTTTAGTGACATTACAATTGGAACCAATTGTAATCTGCTCTGTTGGTATAAACCCAAGGTCTCCACTGCCAGCAAGTCAGTGTAAACACTCCACTATTCCTTGGCACCAAGCTGTGGACTCCTACTCTTATTCCTCCTCACTGCAGTTGACAACCTTCTCTTAAGATATACAGCACAGGTTTTTCCCGTAATTTAAGAAAACTCTGGTATTGATTTTAATTGTCATGGTTAATTTCTTAAAGGATGTCTTAAAGGATGAATCCTGTATCCCTACTGTAGCCGGTAGGAATATTTCCACAGGTTCATTCTACTCAACATAATTCAACATAGAAAATATTAACTCAGTTGAATTTATTCATAAGGATTTATTTAATGAATTATTGACATGGCCCTTGTACTCTGAGAAGGAGATTTGGGACAGAAACAACAAGCTACCTGCCAGCGTATCTAATTTATTAGCTCAGTGATGCTGAGTGCACAGTTTCCTCCACATTTCTGCAAATTAGACCATTTTCAGTCATAGGTGTGCAGGTAAACTCCACAGCTGAGAAGCATTCCTAACTCTAATTCAAGAATTTCTAGACCCAGCTACATCTTAAATAAAAAAACTGGTATGTGAAATGAAATTAAGGGTGCTAAGCCACCCCAGCCAAATCTGATCTTGGGTATAGAGTAGACTGAGGAAGGGAATCGAGGGACACCTCACCAAAAGTAAAACCCACAAAATTTTTTGTTTCTGCCTTGCTCAGTTAAAGCACACAGACAGCAGAGGCAACCTGTAACAGAGCATTTGTTTCCCGCTTCAAGATTCATTATTTCGTGTTTGCTTCTTGTACTTTCTCCTGTGAAATCCTACAGTTTCTAAAACCTCAATGGAAATTACAAATTGAATTCACTGACTACTCTGCTACTGCAGATGTTATTTTTCAAAAGAATAATAAGTCTTATATTCATAATAATTAAAGTTTTTATTTGTTAGTATTGCTAGGACACGGATGCTGTTCTTTGATACAAAGGGGAAATAGTTGAAGAATTCTGCTTAAAGAATCTCACATAAGCTTCAAGACCATAAATTAAGATTATTTTTAAAATATTCTATATATTTACGTTAACAAATTAAAAAAAAAATCTCACCAATATCTCAGCATATCTATGAATAAAGAATCATTGTGGAATCCTTCAGTCCGAGAAGTGGTAAAATGAGTGTAATCCCTGTTTCATTAAAGTTCAGGCAAATCTGCCACTAATCAAAATAACTCCTTGAAACCTTGCTCTTCAATGCACTGAAAACAGAATTTCACTCAGTATTTTTCTTTAAAAAAAAAAAAGAAATTCAACTTAATGGGAATTCAAAAATTCAAATTATGGGAAGTTTCTGCCAAAATAGTTCAGAATGTAGTAGTACTGTTCAATTCCTATCTCAACAGGAATTAAAACCTGCATTTACAGCTTTACCATCTTAAGCATTTAAAACACAATTCTGCATGGATGCAACCCCCATCACATGTTCTATGGACTATGTTTTGCAGTATACGCATTTTTGCAAGCTGTGCTCCTCACATGCCAGCTTCACAAAAGACCTTGAAGAAAGAAAAAGTATTTTAGGATAGTTTGTGAACACAGTGACAGAGGTTTTCTTGGAACACAGTGAAACAGGGAGGAAGAGGTGAATACAAAACAAAAGAAACAGGAACAGCTTACAAGGAGTACGCTTGGTCTGAGCATAGAATAAAATAGGACTGGAGACAAACACTGGACCAGGAACACAGGAAATAACACATACTTTATACAGTGTTTCTAATGAATAAATAACTTGCCTTTGAAGAAATACTATGGTATCTGGTTGCAATGGCCTTAGCAGTTGCCTTCCATTGAGAAGATTATCATATGATTCAATTGAACTCATAACCTGCTAAACATGTGCAGTAAGGAAGCTTAGGCATATTGCTCATTATCATCAGTAAAATTCTGATTCAGCCTATTTTCTGAAAGTTACATGTGCATTTATGCTTGCAATTATCATTAAACACTGCTGCTAAATAGTGAAGTATGTGTGAACATCGGAGTCATCACCCAGTATTTTAAATGAAACCAAGGAAACTTAGGAGTTGGACTCGATGATCCTTGTGAGTCCCTTCCAGCTCAGAATATTCTGTGATTCTGTGAAACAGTCACAGTCACAGGCTGGACATCAAGCAATACAACTCAGGTTCTCAAAGTGAACAGATGGTGTTACCCTTTCACACGCCAGCGACAGTGGAGTGCTGGAGGTTCCTTTCCTTGCTAAAAGATGCAAATTGAAGAAGAAATTAACCAAAGCTCTAGTGTGAACAACGCTATCATAAAATACGGCAATTGGCTTCCAAAAAAAGAAAAAAAAGTATCAAGCAGTTAAGTCACAATTATAAAAGGTACTAGACTGGCGGCCTCAAAATTATTCAGAATTTTAAATTATTTAAGCATGCAACAAACTGCTAAAGAGGTCACTGATTCCTAAAAGAATCTTCTTTTAGCATGCAAGTATGGGACTCCAGCAAAATGAAAAGACTCTTTAATGTAAAAATAATTACTTCTAGGTTAAATTCAAAATTAGGTAAGGAGTTACATATAGAAGCCCTAAATCAGAGGGCAAATTGCTTTTTCCTGTATTTCATCATAGGGATTCATCTCTGTTCATTGCACTATTTTGAAAGATTTGATTAGCTTAACTGGAATGTAAGTACACAGGATGATTTTTAAGGTATCCTTTTTCTGCAGGCATTATGCCTATGACCAGTATTTTTCTGACAAAAATTTTCTTAGTAAGAATATCCAAAAGCCAAGGCTTCCACCAGAACCTCTTAAGAAACAGCCCTGATTAGGTTACAAATGTTTATGCTGTTATATTTGTAAGAAGAAAGGTTCAGATTGTGCTGCTGTAAATCTTTAATGATTTTCCCCAGTTTGGTTTTAGTATAAATACCTAAGGAAGCAGTGAACTTCTGCACAAGTAACCCAGCTCTAGGTACATGCATTGAAGTAATTAATCCTCTTCCTTAATGCAAGTTTTACAACCAGTAAGCAAAAGCTGTGCAGGACTTCGAAATGGGTTCTTCCAAGAGCACACCTAGAGTTTCAAGTGCCTAAAATCAAAGATTACACATATTACAGTGTGTAAGATCATTCTCAATCATCATGGCCACACACAATGACTAAATACAAACAGACTAAATTAGAGGAGCTGTGTAAACATTAATTGAAACTTGCACTGTGTGGGTCTATATAGGTCTTGGAGACTTACCAGTCACAGAACATAATGGTTCTTTCTATCATCTTATCAGGCAGTATCAAATAGTATAAATGCTTGTATCAATATGTAATTCAGGAGAACACAGGTTTGCCTCCAGAACCCAAAGAAAAACTTGTCAATGAGTGCAATATTGGTTGTCTGATGTAAGGCTCTGAACTCTACCTCTCATGTAGATATCTGACTTCTGTGCAAACAGCTAAATCCATCTCAAAACTCACCTGAACCTGCTGTCCTAGACGTCTGTTGTGTCCATCACAGAGAGTAGAATCATTTAATCAAGTACATATTTTAACTCGGTACTGTTTATATAACACTAACGTAATGGATTTTCAGCTCCCAGATAGCAACATCACTCATACAAATAACAGTAACAATTGCAATACTCAGCACCTTGCATTTTGATAGTGTCTTCCTTCCTCAAAGAGCTAAGGATGGGTAAACCTCAGAGAGGAGTCAACTAAATATTCCAGTTCGTAAGACTAAAAGCACCACATCAATGACTTCTACAACTTGAGGAGAATTTTTGATACTTCGATGAGACTTTGTCCCGAAGGGAAACAGCCCATCTTCCTTCTTCCTTATAGTTACTCCACCTGCCTCTATGTTTTCATTTTCCAACTCATCTTCTGCATACCCCCATGTCAGACAAGCTGATCTACCTCACACCACGGAGAAAGCCAAGAATTCATGAACATTATCTGATGTGATGAAATAGATCTTTTCTTTGCTAATATGTGCTTGGAGCAGATAAGCGTGATCAAGGATATGAGAGACCTGTACACTACTGAATTACAGTAATCCCTCAAATATCGCAGGGGGTGGGTTCCAGAAAGATGTCACTGGAAATCCACTTTAGTACAGTGGTGAGTGTCCCCGTCTCTCATGCGGGAGACTGGGGTTCAGTTCCCACCACGGAGGCAGTGGTGCTGTTTAAGAGTTGCACTCGATGATTCTTGTGGGTTCCTTCCAACTGAGAATATTCTGTGATTCTGTAATAAGCAAAATCTGCAAACTAGCGGTACATGGGGTAAATATGGTAAATACAGTAAAGCTGGTAAAGCTGGGGGGGAAAAAACCTGCGATCTATTGAAGCCCCAAATGGTGAACCACGAAGTAGCAAGGGATTACTGTATTATAAATTAATCTCTCTTTCCACTCCCTTTCAAATTAAACTGTCTACCAGAAAAATATGGGTAACATGTAATTCACTCTTTGAGGCAGCAATGGGGGAGGGGGGTGGGTGAAATGTCTATTAAACCAATTATTTATTTTTTTCTTTTGCTTATACACTAACCCATGTTGCTAACTGTTGCATAGAGCTCGACAGAAAATGGCTTCCCTCCTCCAGCCTGTTAAAATCTCAATCTCCATTAAAACAAAACTATTTACCTCAGGGAAGAGGAGAAGAGTGTCCAACTCAGAGTATTCTGTGAATCTGTGAGAGACTTGCCCTTGAACAATAACATGGTCAGGCTACTCAGATGTGACACAGAACTCCACAGCCCCACAGCTGGCAAAGAAACATGGCCTTGAAAGTGCTCTCCTGCATGCCACTGAACCGCTCCCATCACGAGCTGCTGGCTGGGAGTGGTAATTCCACACAGGACCTCATAAATATTTCTCCTGTGTGAATTACATGAAAACACCTACACTCTACTGAAAAAACTGCAACAGATCAGTATTTCCAAAACAAGAATTGGATTAAGAAAAAAGTCCTGACTAGATAGAATAAATAGGAGAGGCAAGAGGTCTCCAGTTTGCTGATTTGGCCGTCTCATGAACTTGGGAATGCAAATCATTAGCCTTGCTTTTTGGCAAACTTGCAGATCTGAAGTAACAAAACAAGCTACCTTTATACTAGCAACCTTTATATTAGTCTCCAGGTAACCCTGACTGCCAAAGAATTTATAGCTTCATTCCATGGACAATGGAAACTACATTAATGATTTATCAAACTATCATCCAGGCAGAATTCATCTTTGAGACAGGCACCAACACTTACAAGTATTTGACCAGCTATACACCATGATACATGTACGACATTTTATGCATGACTCAAAGTGTGTCAGGAAAAACTGACAAGTATTCCTGCACCTCTCTAGGCTCCTGACAACAGAGGTATGCTACACACTAGCTTCTAACCACAACTGCTAAACCACCTGACCCAGAAACGTTTTCTGTCTCTCTACTCTCTAGCTAAAGAAAAAATGTAAGAGAAATATTTTATAACATACGGAAATACTCGATTTGGCTAGATGCTGCCCATATATTTCAATTAAAATAACATACACTGTACATAATTTTGTATTTTATAGACAACGGGACCCATTTGGCATATACAGTCAGGTCTCCTATATCGCGCACCCGCGGCCTTAACTGGGACCTGCGTAGCCCGACTTCCACGTTGAATGGCGGCCGCACTGCCACCGCCACTCATGCTCCTCCCGTGGCCGCCATGGCTACTGCAGCTGCCCCCGCCGCCGTCACCCGCACCCCCACCGCCGCCCGTACCGTCCCTGCTGCCGCCCGAGCCACCACCACCCCCCATTCTGCTGCCTGGGCCACCGCCACCGCAGCAGGTCATGCATGCACACTTGTGAAGCAGGTCTCCCACATCACTAAAAAATCACGCCACTAAGATCTGAAGCCACAATATGAGGGGCGCAAAGTGCAAGAGGGCCGACTGTACATCAATCATGTAGCTTGGTCACATTGGTTGGGCTCATTGAACAGTGGTTACATTGATAATACTGTGCCACAATGTGGTATAAAGGTGTTCTAGGCACAGTTTATGATGGCTACATAAAAAAGAATAAAGCCAGGAATCAACTGAAAGTGTTACCCTTCGAAAACAGTGTCAGTGTTATACTACCAGGATTTCTCAACCCAAACAACCATGAGTTACTAATATCTAAGTACACATAATAAGCATAGAATACATCAATACTTTCCTACTGGGCCTTACAAATCAAAGAATCTCCTCCTTCCAGTTTTATAGTGCTGGAAGGTTTAAAAAGCTAAAACAATTCTTGGCAGAAATGAAGCAGTAGAAAGAAGCAGAGCATTATCATTCACGTGAATCAGTCAAAGCTATACAATACATAAAATTCTATAGAGTGTGTTATTTGGCTTAGAAATCTGCTATACATAGAAAATACGTGTTTTTGCTCATTTAGTGATTAAAGACTTTCATTTTTAAAATGTGCTTTGGTCAGTATCATTCTTCTAGGTTCCCAAGACTTTTTGAAAATCTCAAGTTAGCACTGACACAATGATCTTTAAAATGAAAAATATAAATAAATGTGTTCGCTAGTAAGTTGCTCAAATTCTATCTGTAGATTTTTTATTAAAATCAGTTCTTATTTTCCAAAGAACAGATGAATACAACTTTATAAGGTTTTTTTTTTTGCTTCTTGAAAAAGCAAAGTTTAAAATAACCCAGCTGGCCATTGAAAAGAGATGTTCCAGGAATGCTTTGAAAATAAATGTAAATGATACTTAAAACTCTGACATCTCCATCAAGAGCAAATTTGGAAAGCTAAATGGGAAAAGGTGAATCTTCAAGAAATCACACATCCCCATAAATACGTTCTCTCACAAGGACAATCGGTCAGGAAGGTGGGAGGGCAGGCTGCACAGTTCCTCAAAAACTAGCATGAACTTGGAGCATAATACTAGAATGTCCTTTACCATAAGAAGTTCCGGACAGCTCTGCTGGCTGTATGTCCTGAAACAGCCTTTCCCTTCTCTGTCTTCCCTCATCACTCTGCTGCCCACAGCCTCAAAGGGACCAAGCGATAGGTTCACTATCACGTCCCGCTGCCAGATAATTGCAGTGTGTCCTCCCAGTGGCCATGAGAGATGGCGGCTGCTTCTTCACTGCATTAGTTCCCACTTGTGATTTGCAGCAAGCATATTTCTGACTGCAGCCCCTACTGTGTTTCCTCTCACTGGTTTCCTATGGGATGGATTCAGCAGCACCTAGCACGGCAAGACTTCCTCTCGGAGTTCCTCTAAAACCTTATAAAGAAAGAAATTGTGGTGCAGTCAGAGGAGGAGTCCATTTGGCAGCACTGTGGTTGCACCTTCAAAGCCTAAACTAGCTTTGTTTTGAGTCACTCTAACTATTAACCCCATTTTCATATGGGGCTAATATGATTCCTTATTTTCCACCAACTGGGAAATAATTCTCACAGAAAGATAGTAAACAAAATGTAAGACAAACAGTTACCTGCCTCTAAGTGACACATCATGTCACAAAATAGTTCAATGTTCAGTAAGAACATTACATTTTGTTACATTTACATTTTTGTGCCATGATAGAATATCAATTCATCATGACAGAAAAATAACAAGCAGTATTCATCTTATTTCTCTTCCATCTATATTCAGCCTTTCCATGCTAAAAATTACAGCACGAGATGAAAGTTAAAGGCACAACTAAATCCAATCCAGCTATGCTTTATTCCTCCTAAACCTCTGGCTATGGATAAGTAGCCCTGAGAGACATTTTAGATTACCCTGTTACCTCTGCATATCTGATTTGCTAACCCTGAGGTATAAAGTTAGCATAATGTTTAGAGGATTTGTTACTACCCTTATTCAGCAATAAAATTATTTATATTTGAGAAAAAAGGAGATAGGATGGGGGAAGACATATATATAAACAAATCTCAAGGCACTAAAGAGAAAAATACTATTTGACAGACCATATGGCTGGCACAGTATCCTTCTTGGAAGAAAATCCTCAAAATACCCCAGGAGCTTTAGACAGGTTGAATGCTCCCCAGCCTCCTTCTCTTTCTTCTCAAAAAAGAGAAAAAACATATAGGAAAAATAAAAGCCTCAGCTAGACATAAGAACAAATATTTATTTGGACATCCAAATAAAGCAAAGACCAAGTGCAATACATGTTTGTAGCTTGGGTGCCTATCAATCAGCACAACCCTCCTACAGTCAAAAACCTGCAGGGTCACACGCTCCTGCTGTGAGGAAATGCCTGGCCAGTGCCTCCTCCTCCAGCCTGCCAGGCAATTTTCCCAAGGCCCTGTGCATTGCCAGAAGGTAGTCCCCTTTCTGAGAAATGGAACACCTTTCCCTTCTATAAATTTTTCCAAAAGCGCCAGCTTCCTTCCAATAGCTCCACTCGCTTGGGTGATCAAATAGCAGTTACTCTTCCCAGCTGCCAGACCGTATCAGCCAATATCTCTGTCCGTGTCTGCTTGCAACAGTGGTGCTTAACTGCAGTGGCATCTAAACTTAGTCTCTGTCTGCCATGTACAGCCAAGCCAGATGAAGATTCTGGTTTCAAAGCCGCAGCTTCAGAGTAGTTCCATCAGGTTTGAAGATACATGTAAATGCAACTGCTGAGCTAGGGGGAATTAACAACAGTCAGCATCTTACAGAGCCAGACCGTATATGGTTGTTCTTAATATGGTACTTTGCTACTAGAGACACATAAATATTTTATTTTTGGATTACAAGGGCTGCAAACAAGGTATGCCAACTAATGTCAAACAGAATAGCTTTACAAATTCCAGGAAAGTTACGTGCAACGTTTAGACAACACATACCCAACAACAGGCTTATTCGTAGTTACAGTAATAAGAGACGAGACATATACTCAAAATAAATGACCCCATTGGAAAATTCGAGGCACATTACTATAATTAAGCTAGAACATTTTCTGCAAAGTCATATTATGTAGACTTTTTAAAGTACGGTTTATATCTCTTCATAAATTTTGGTATTGAGACACCATAAATTTTATTTTTCCAACATTTGGAAGTACTGTTCATCTCAGTTCCTCAACCCATTAATTTTTAATTGCTTTTAAAAACAATTTGGGTAAAACTAGCTCTTGGAAGTTTATTAACTACAATGATCTAATACTGAACTCAAATATGAGCAACTCTTGAGCACCTAAAAATGAGTACTGGCTGATGGTATGCTTACATATCTCTCACATAGTAGTACTGTCCCTCCAGGTACATGATTTTCCAAGCCCTTGTTTTGATTTCTACTTCATCCTCCATCTATGAATCAAGGTAAAAACTGGCATACAATCAAAGATCTCTAGTGATGGGTCTGCATTGTTACTGCACACAAGTATCATCACCTACTATGATGACTACACCATACTCCTTTCTCCCAATGTACCTGAAAGTGATGCAGGATTTTTAGTTTCACTTCTTTAGGGCTCATCAGTTACATTTATTTGGATTCACTGCATTCGTTTTCAAGAAACATTTTCCTTAGAGGAAAAAATTTCTTATATATTTATCACATTCCATAGATAAAAATAATACAGGTTTTACATAATTACCAGCTGCAATACTTTTACAGGGAATTTGACTTAAAAAACTATTATTTATTCATTTTCTTGCTCAAACAATGGAGTGTTGCTCAGTGATCTCTCTGTCACTGGTAAGCTTTTAAAATTAAACACTGTAAATAAATTGCCTCAGGTTAAATAAAATGATCCAGCAAACAAAACAAAAGCAAAAGCAAAAACAGAGCAATCTCGGCAATATATATATATGTCCCATCTTTATCCTTATCTAGATCTTGACAACACCCACTTCCACAAAGAACCAGAAGAAAAAAGTAGGCCTTGCCGTATGTCCCGGAGGTTAGCAAATCTGGGCTGTTAAACAGCAGGAACTGGCAAATTCTCAATGTGCCGAGTCCTAAAAAAGATGCCTGCCAGATACTTCCCTCCTCTTCTCCAAAGAGGTTTCAATTCAATGCCTTCCACAGCCTGTATCTCTGGCAAAAAAGGCTGATTTTTTGCATGCATTTAACATTTAATATTTAGGATCCGCACAAAATCGTTACCGCTAATTCACTCCATCATAGGCTGAGCATGGCATCATACCTGCTGTTCTCATAAAAACATACCTGACTACTTCTCAGACCTGCCAGATACTAAGTGTTCTTTCACTGATTTTAAATTGAAGGCAGATTGAGAGAGAGCGCTCACAAAAGAAAATGAAAAAAAAAGTGAAACCAAACATATACAAAAAGTGCACGCAGAGCCAGATTTTTTTTACTGTGGAGTTTCACATATTCACCACTCAAAATTCAAACCAGATTTTCAGAAAAACCTAATCCCCAGCAGTTTCTATTGTGATACTTACGGTTGGATAGTTAAACAGATTTTAACCATCTGATCAGTTAGTTAGCTATCAGCTATTGAATTCTACTAAAAAAAACCCCTCTTGCAACCTAAAATTACATTTATTTGCACACAAAATGTTTCAGCAAAAACTCATGCTCTATATTTTGAAAGCCCTTGCTATTTATTTTAGAAAATATGACAAAATCTCTCATAGTTGGGGCCTTTTTTTCCACAATATGTCACTTTCCACACAGCTGTGAGGGGATGAATTGCGGCAGTGAAGTTCATGGTAAGGATGAGATTTTGAGTAGAGGAATTCCTGTTCACTGAAGGTCATGCGTCAGAAATACCCTTTTCAGTATATCAGGCTTTGAAAGGACAACACCTCATTTCCTGTTCAGAGCTGTATCTGCTGTTAATTTTCAAAATAACACTGATGTGTTTTTAGCGGTTCAATTTGTAATGGCTAAATCTGCAGTTAAAAAAACCCCAAAGCCCAACAACAACAAAAACAAGGCTATCATCCTGTAGCTGGATGCACTTAGTCTGTCTGCTTGTGGTTTACTTGCAGAAAACTTCAATAATGGAGGGGCTGCTTTATTTTAAGGAGTGGGAAAAAAGTAATATTTTCCCAATACGATCTGTTCCTATTTATCTTCACACAAACTCTGTGAGGAAGGAATATAAAGTACCTTTTAGTTTTAATATTTAGTTTATTTGCAAACCATTTCATTTTGTGCCTGAACCCAGAGAGCAGAAAACAAAACAAATTCAGAGAGAAAAGGGAGCTATGACTATATTTTCTTCAGCCCTTGCCAAAAACACTACAAAGAATGGAAAAAACAATGTCTCACTTTAAAACCCAGAACTGCTTAATCAAAGCAGTTGATGATCACACACACCAGCTCGGAAAAAACAGTTTTCTATCCATACTGTACTTATAACTGCTACCTACGGCAGCCACAGACAGAAAACAGGAACCGCCATACTCCTTTCAGAGGTCTGCAGAGTGAGGAAATCTTCCAGTAACCCCCACAAAACACACTGAATCAAGGTGCAAGAAACCTCCTAGCGGGCAACTACCGAAAGACAAGAGCAGCAAGGACAGGGCAGTGGCCTAATCCCCCTCAGCCTCATATTTGGATGCATTCTCACCTGAGGGTGAGGTACGGATGGGGACTGGAGGTACCAGCGAGACTTCACCATTTTGTAGTTGATGTACTAAGGCCTTAGAGTCGAAGATCCAGTCCCCTATATACATGAAAATTTTATAGATCACCAGTGGAATAATTTTGGTATAACCTAATAACCTTTCAGAACATCTTGTGAGCATACTCTTTCAGTCCCGGTTACAGGATCACAGAACACACAGATTGGTTTGTTAAAATCCCAGTGGACTGTACATGGTCTGTGATGATAAGCTGCCCATAAGCATGCTGACAACAATATCAAGACTCATTTTTCAGGGAAGTGCATTTCTCTGGGGTAATACTGAGGTATATACAATTACGTATATACATATTATGGTTTGGGGGTTTTTGACATGGCAATTATGATTCCACTTCTCTTCTTCCTCCTCTCCCCACTATAAGGCAACACTATCTAGTGGGTCCAACAGCCTGGACAGCTTTTATTCACATTCACCAGCAGAAAACAAGGCAGTGACGGAAGAGGGAGGAGGGAGCTTTATTCATTTAAGATGAGAAGCACTTAGTTCCCAGGCAGATCTCCAGATAAACACACAGGTTTCAAAAAAATCTACAAACAACAGTCCATCTTTGTGCTCTCCATGTTATCTTGCAGCAGATTTTCTCCCATATGGAACCTACTCATGAGGCCTCCAATTGACCTGTCTCCCAGAAAAGGACTTAGAACCAACAGTGACCCCATTCAAACCAGTCAAGTTATCACTATTTACTGATCATCTTCATGAGTTAAAGAAGCAGTACGAATTGCAGTGAGTGTACCTCTTCAGTCATCCTTTATTCCATAGATGGTACGGAGAAGGAGGATATTTACCTAGCTCTCTGTTCTGTAAAACACAGCGGGGGGGAAACAACAGGAACATTCAGCCTTCGTGTTCAAAACCAGCACAAAAAGCACACTTTTAAAGCCCCATAGGTTTCTCGACTGCCCTTTTGAAGCTGATAGTCTGCAAGTCAAAAATATCACACACTTACTTATTCATTTTATTGGTAAACAAACAAAAAAGATCTTTCCCAACTTTTGACCCTTATAGGCCTGGCTGCAGGAAAAGCAGTTGCATCTTCTGTTTCAAAATTGATCACTAATATTCAACTAGTTTTGAACTGATCTGTACAGCGAAGAATAAGATTTTTGTCCAGACTTCTCTCCAAATACACAGTCTGAAGAACACTTATTTTTATGCTGAGACCCAAGAGATTCAAAGGACAGCCTGCAAATGTTTCAGAGCAAGTTACTCTTATCAGTATTTTTCAAGGAAGTCCTGTACATCACATACATGGGATCAGGAAGATATAAGGAACAATCCATAACCTAAAGGAGGTTAGAAATGCAACTATCAGCACAGCTCCCCTTTCAGCATTGCTTTTCAGTTAAGAGCATCCTTTAGGTAAGGTGAGAAACACTGGCTACAAAATATTGACTTATCCCACATAGTGATACCATGATTACATAATACTGTCCTCTAAAGATTACTATATATTAAAGAACATGCTGTATTTCCCAGGCACGTCCCTTGCATAATTTCCCAGGTGACCTACATCATTGCACAATGGGAAACAAGGCTCCCCAGGCTTGACAGGAGACTGCCTCCCCCCACAAAGCAGTAAATCCATTTCTTGCTCAGTAAATTTGGTATAGTCTCCCTGAGGACTCGCAGAGGGTGTCCCCATGCCCCAAGTGAAAAAGATCTGTCCTAGGAAACAATCCCCTGCCCCACAGGATCATAGCTTAGGATCTGTACTTCAGGTGTTTCTGGGATGCTGTCAGTCTAGAGGCAAGGAGGCAATCTTACCCAGGAGCAAAAGGAAGGCTCTGAAGCCTCGTGATTAATTAAGCATGGTCAGCTTGACTCTCCTCAGGAGGAATGAGGAAACACAGGTAGAAGAACCTGTTTGCTGAAACTTTGAGCACTGAAGCCTGAGGCAGGAGCTTTGGTAGAATTAAACACTGTTTCTTTTTCTTCCCCCTTTGCCTCTAATTTGTTTATAACCCATATACTGGCAGGGTCAATGAACACAGAAGTTCCATCCAAGCCACAGAAACCAGAGCAACATATAGTCACCAGGAAAGGTATAATATGTATAATCAAAACCCCTTTGATTCACAGTGGTCCAATCTTTGTATACAAGATTAACACAGATTTAGTATTTCAGAAAAAAAACACAAAAGGAACCATCCCTTTTATCTGTCACATTCATAAAAACTTCAGTATCATTTTAGATACAAGTTTTATTTCTAAATGCTGCAATAATAAGACACAAAAAAATGTTGCCACTTGCTAATCATAACAGTAACAAAATATGAGAGGACTGAATCAGTCTGACTATTGCATGTACATTTCTCAATTCATGCTTAAAGCATAGATCTCCTTGTGTGACTTCTAAAAATCACTGTAAAGAAACAGGTTTCCCCTTTAGCATGACTAGCAGTGAAGTCTCATTATACCCACCCCTAGTTCAAATAATGCCAACAATGACTGCAGTCATTGGTAGCAAATTAACCTCATAGGGACAGTAAAGTATGTACTAGTGGAAAAGGAGGAGTCTAATTCAAACATCCTTTATAGGCTCTGAATCTCCATGCATGTCAACAAAGCTAAACATGAAGGGTTTTGCAATTCATCTGAAAGTGAAAAACTGCACCAGTGCATGCTTCTCTATCCAGAGGTCTTGACTGAATATTCAATACATTCATCAAATAGATATCCACTTAGAAATCTACTGATGAAAAGTACTACACAAATTTGGCATTACAGTAATACCTCACCTTTTGCAAGGAAC
The DNA here is from genome assembly GCA_013390025.1 of Pitta sordida. NCBI lineage: Eukaryota > Metazoa > Chordata > Aves > Passeriformes > Pittidae > Pitta > Pitta sordida. Next base: position 56,491 of record WEKX01003521.1, on the reverse strand, counting down.
GGGTCTCCCCAAGGTCTCGTAAACCATCTAATTCGCAAACACATCGCGGGTCATTAATATGCATACAGGCCATGCTCATCACTCCACCCCCAACCTATCAGGAGCGCTGGGGAGTATTTTTCGCTCCTCCCCACGGGCCCTCCCAGCACAGGGGAGCAAAGGGAACCATTTCTGAGCCCTCTCTGCCTGGGCAGACCCCCAGAGAATCCCTGGGTTTCTCTTCGGCCATGCTGCTGCTTCTGCAGCTGCTGCCGGGCTGCTGCCACCACTCATGCTTGCACTGCCTCCATGGCAGGGAAAGGGTGTCCCGGAGCTGTGGTCAGTACTCTTGGAGCCTGGGAAACCTTAACTTAGAGGCACATGCCGCTGCTGCCCCGTCCCAGCCCACGGCACTTGCCCAGCCGCTGCCAGCCCAGCCCCACTTTTGTAGGGCACTTTTCCTGGGGCTACATCATCACCAGGTGTGCCAGGCGCGCAGTCCCTGGGCACAGACAACATCGCCTTCCCTGCGTGTAGCCATGGAAACAGTAACACACACCTGGTAGAGGTCAGTCCTTTGGCTGGGCTTAGAGTAACAGTGGACAGTGTGGCTTGTGGTGGTGCTGCGCTGGGTCTCAGCAGCCGCCCAGGGCATACCACGGCGTGAGCCTTCCACTGTAGGGACCAGGCCTGGAGACACACAGGAGTGGGACAAGGGCCGATACACGGCGCCGCGGGACCAGGAACACCATGAGAGTGAGAGGCACTGTGCACCTTCCCCACGGGGCTGGGCCAGTCCTGCCCCACAGGGAGTGCCGGTGCCATCCCTCAGCAAAGCCAAGGCACTGTAAATGCATTGGCTGGGAAGCTCTGTGAATCACTGAGGCAGATTTGTGAATAAAATTTCTCACATATCAGTGAGGTTGCAATGGAGGGGTCACAATGCAACAAGGTATTACTGTATTTTACTCTACATAAGGAAACCATGTCAAAGTCATGACAGCAAAACTGAAGAAGGATTTTCCTTTTGCTGTTAAGCATCTGATACTTTGTTTCATCCTCTTGATGCCTCATTTTCACATCAGAGTTCTAATTAGTACAGCAGACAAACAATGAAAATGTGGAAGTGATACAGTCCTTGTAGATCAGCTTCTGTCTTTGCTCAAGTGCTGTACATGTCTGTGTACATACAGAGCACTGATGATATGCATTGCAAGCAATATTGGCAGTTAAAAAAAGCTGACAGCAGTAACCTAATTTTACTTCAGAGAGTAGATCTAATCTTAGGACTTGATCCTGTCAGGAACTGAGAACCATAAACTTACCGGAAATCAAGCAAGCTCAGCATTTCACTGGAGACACTCAGCACCTCACAGGTTCAAATCCATACTTTTTAAAAGTCACTTCCTATTTGTCCTTTGTTTACCCTGGCTTATCCTGAACAGCAAAGCTTTCCAACATAGAGATAACTTTGGAAATGATTACTCTCATATTCTTTGATGATTTCAAAAGGCAGGAAAGAATCTCTCCCCTTTCCAAGGGCCACCCAGCTGAAGAAGCAAAGAACATTATTTTTTTCAAGCCTGTTAATAAGAGCCAGTAATAACTCAACTGAGTTGCCTTGGCCTTGAAATACCTGACCAAACTTGCTTTTATTCTTTCCCAGTAACATATTTTGCTTCTGTATCTGCTGTCACACAGTTATCTTTCAAACCACCCTAAAAGGGAGGCTGCCGAACATCTTCCAATCAACATAACCCCTTCCTGTGATACATATGCACTGCCTTAATGTGTTTTACTCATCACATCTGTCTCACATTTGCACGGAGCCACTGGGAAACATAGTGTAACAAAGTAGGTCTTCAAATTAAACTGCATAATAATTAAACACGTTAACTGTAACTAAAGTTGCTACCAATCTCACATTCTCTAGGGGGAAAAGGAGATCAAGAGAATACACAGGTGGTGGAGAATGGCATCTCCTTTACCCATTTCTAATAGGAAAGCAAATCCAGAATGAGTTGGATACACATAGCCAAATAAAAGAAGAGAAACTGTTTCATCCCTTTGCAGTTTCATTTATTCTAGTTATTCTGCTGAGGCAAAACCTTTTCTTTTTTTTTTTTTTTTTTTGTTATTCAGGCTAGGAGATTTGATAAATGCAGCCTGCCACCATGATTTTTAAATTCTGCCAGGATCAGAACTGAGGTACTTCTCAACAGAGGAGATGCTGAGACAACCAATGAAACAGTGATTACAAGTACCATTGGAAAAGTAAAGTACAAGAGAGAAGTGGAACTGGAAAAGCAATATACCTTAGAATAGCAGTGTGAAAGGAAAACAGCGTTGAGCCTGTGGATTTGAAAATGCAAGCCCTGGGATGTGAGATCTGAGCTTTGTGGCAGATGGCATTTTTAGGCACAAAGGAGGTACCTAATCGAGCTCTTTGATTACAGCTCTTACCAGGAACCTGGTGTGTAAGCAGGGTTACTTTCAGGACAGCTGGGTACCCCTCCCATATGCTGTCTTTTCTGTTGATGAAATATGTCAGCCTTGAGATGAACATCTAACATGCTACATTTATATTTTAAGAAGTGAGGACACAAATGTTAACTACATGCTGAAGTGATGATGACTGATCTCACATTGTACAGTGGACCTGCCAACAAGATTAATAAACAAATCTGTATCTGTCTAGTATTCATCCAATTCCAGTATATATTCAAAGCATTCTGTCTTTTAGAAAAGTTCATCCTTAATAATTGCTACTTATCCAGGAAAGTTAACCTGTGACACCAGGAGAATTTAAAGAGAACTGGTTATATCTGGGCACCGTATCTTTGTGTATGTGCCTAAAGCAAGAAAATTGAAGATTCTTTGCAGTCAAAGGTGTCACAGAATTATAAGCCTCCAGCATGAAATAAAGCTATAAACATACTCCCTTAAATTGCTATTCTAATTTAATTTCATTAGCCACATACATTTGAAAACTTAAGCAAATCCACAAGACTGTTCCAAGGGCACTGGTTCCTTGCTATAGATCACTGACCAGTGTATTGTAAAGCCAGTATTAAATTTTGGATAGCAGCATAGAAATGCATAAGTTGGGAGTTTAAAGTATGTTCTCATAAATAGATGAAAACTCTGAGTAACCTGAGTCCTAAGTTCACCACCTTCGTACTCCAATGCTTTCGGCTTAAAGCAATACCACATTAATAGATGTTCCCATCACTGGCTACTTTTAGTAGTGGGCCTTAGCAATCCACATTTCTGTAGCCTCTGCACAATAGCTTTCAGATTGTAAGTAAAAAGCTTTATTACACTTACAAGACCAGTTGTTACATTTATACTGATCAGGGAGCTCAGTACTATACACAATATCAAGAAACCGAACAGAAGGTCACTTCTTCACCGTGAAGGGATGGTAATGGCTATGCTGTGTACGTTGTGTCCTTACCCCACTTCATCTGAGCTCCAAACACAACAAATAATGAGTAATTTTGCAAAACAACTCAGAGTAGCTAAACTAACACCTTCTTTTCATTTCCCCAGAAACTCTTCCTCATAGTCATAAGGCGCCAATTGCCATAATCTGCACCAAATTTATCCCACCCGGGATCAATCCTGAAGCACATCATGTTAACCCTAAGTCATATTAGCATATCTGATGCAGTGGATCTGTGGCTTTTTCAAAACCAGGGACAGCCTTGTGTAAACCACAGGCTCGTAGCTTGCCAGGCAGGCAACACCAATATAATCTCACTGCATCTGTTCTATAAATACGCTCAGGTGTTGGACTGTCAGTCTTTGCTGCACTGCACAGCTGTTCCACGCCACACACCACCTGTACTTACTGCTTCTTCACACCACTCTAGCTGTGGGATCCTAAGCCTTTCCACAAAGATGAGTGCCTAAAAATATAAAATTAAATGTTCTGTTTCTTCAAATTATTAAACCCTTTCATCTGAATTTAATGCATGAACAACCAAACAACAAATGCTTTGAGTTTACATTTTGTCTGATGGTATCTTCTACCATATTAACTGCAGTTAAGGGACTATAAATTATACACAAAATTTTAAGCTAGGATGGAAATTTTCAAAGGTTCTCAAAACAATTCAAAGGGATTTGCAGGTCCAACTCTTCTGCACTTTGACAGCTTACATATATATATGCATATACAGGTAAGTTCAATACTGGAGGAGCTCCAAGTACCTGTGCACAGGATACCTCTCAATGGTAACTTTTTCACTGAAACAGTAAAGCTCGTGCTGCCCAGCTAGTCATCCAGAGAAGCAGCTCAGCTTCCAATACTGACTCTGCTTCAACAGTCTGGAAGACTTTATAGATCCATACATCTAGAAAGAAAGCTCCAGCATCAAGAAGGCAGAAAAATAGAAGCCTTGCACTTCGGTTTGTTTACTACAAACCAAAGGAGAGCATGTCCACAATAAAGTGTGTGAAGAATTAAAACAGGAAGAAACCCAACCCCAACAATCCATAAATCAAACAGCCTGCTAAAGCTAATCTGCAAGAAGGAAAAAGAAATGTGATGGTGAGAATCTTTCTTTTAGGAAAGTAAGAAGAGTGATTGACAGATAAGGAAGAAGCTGCAAGACCGACAGATATCTAAAGGGTATCAGACAGACATCTCATTTCAGTAGTCTAGATCTCAGCCCCTGCCTCCACTCTGTAAAAATTAAGATACTAATACTTCCACTGAAAAGCTACGAGAGTAAAATCGTAATTCTTGTGCCATACATCTGGGTATTGTGGACAAATACTAGTTTTCCATCCATTACATTTCCTCTTAGGAATGTCATGAAGATGACTATACTCAAGATTCTCCTGACACAGATATTCTGCTAACAAGCTTCATTACTACCTGAGACAGATAAGATCTATGTTTCATTACATGTAAATCTAAAGCAGACAAAGGTCACTTCTGGAACTGCTGATATAAAAGGCTGGATTATTCATTTTGTAAGAAGATTTTATACCTGAATTAGGAGTGAATGCCCATCTCATCTCATCATTCCATTAGTGATACGCTCATTTGTTTGAAGTAATTATGTGAATGGAAATAAAGGCAATGATTACAGAAGAAAAAAGAGATAACATGCTATATCACAAAGATGCAGAATAACTAAGTATGTAAAAACTTGTCCAACCAGTTCACAGCATGCAAGATTATAACGAAATTATTACACATTATCTCACAGCTCAGTAAAACTTCAGACCATAATGTAATCAGGATCAGGAACATTTTGTGCACTGTGAAAACTAATTCACCAACCTCACCTGTTACCATAAACACTAAGGAAAACCAAGCAATACTGATGATGGTTATTTTTTTGTTGTGACCTGTTATGACACTTTGAAACTTCTATTTAAATAAAGCCTGCTGCAAAAATTATCTTCCTTATTTGTATGAACTGGCCTATTACAAAGTGGCTTCACTTTGTTGACCATCCATCATATTTACATGTTCCTTGGTTTGGCACACATAAAGCTTCTTTCTCTGCTGACTCATGTGAACAAAACTACCCACCCTTAACTACTCAGTTAGAAAACCACTCTTCCCCAAGGGCCATCAAATACATTTTTTCAAAGCTGCAATAACATGCAATTTATTTCTTTTGCACACTTCTGTCCTGGAAAGTATAGATTTTTATTTTGCTATGCATTTTTCATGGCTTTTCCAGGTCACTTCTACCTTGATACACTGATTATCCCAGTCAAAAAGTGGGATAATTTTTCTTATTTTGCAGTATAAGCTCCTCCAGAAATAAATTATTATCTGTTTCTGTAAAACATAACACATTGTGACTGTTATCAAAGAGAAACTAGTAACTCCTGCATTCAAAACTGTCACCCTGACAGAATATATGCATCCGTGACCTGACAAGGTTTCAGCACTGCACTCCTGTCTTTCTGGGATATCACTAGCATCAAGTACATTTTCATAGGTGCATAAAGTATCTCTTAGACTTCACATTATTTGCACCATAAAGTTGACTAAGTGTGCATAAATCTTATATACCGGGGGGGGGTTCTGCAGACCAGCGCATTGCTGCTGGGAAGCAGATTTTACTTGGAAGTCCACAAACAGGCAGGAGACCAGGGGTTTGATTCCCTGATGGGGAGGCAGTGGTGCCGTTTAAGAGTTGGACTCGATGATCCTTGTGGGTCCCTTCCAACTCAGAATATTCTGTGATTCTGTGAAACAGGGTGCAGGGCTGATTCACAGTTGCTGGAAGAGCTGCAAACTTTTTGGCAGTTCTACAAAACATTTGGCCTGCAATTTGTCTTCCTGATTACCGCCACAGTTATGCCCACGACCCAAAGAGAAGAAGCTCATATAGTTCAGCAGGAGACTGCTGTAGGGAGAAAAGGTTTTACCTGAGCTGCCTGCACTTCTCACTCTGCCTGCCTTCCATTTCAGTCAGATGCTTTTTTTTTTTACCTCAGTGTTCCAGGAAAAGCATGGAAGAAAAAATGACATTCTCACGCTTCACATCTGATTTTAAACCTGATTTAAAAAAGGGTAAACTTCAGCATACACTAAGGATTTTGAAAACTTTATGGTATGTATTAATAACACTGTTATAGCAGAACAGTGTTTGGCTGGAAAGCACACACATTTTAAACCAAATGTGACAGATGTAACACATCAGAGACTGTCAGTTTGATGTCCAGAGCACCTTCAAATAGGGCTAGAGATCAGTTTCATTTTATTTGTTAAAATATCCAGTGATTTACTACAGTTTTATTAATGAAGTATCAGGGAAAAAAGAACCCCAAAACGTTAAGGCTTGGGATTTTTTTTAGTTTACAAATGCTCTGAACAATACCACTTCCAAAACAACACATTCGTACCAAACCAAAGAGAAAGCTTGTTGCTTGTTGTCAGAAGTATCAGTTCTGACCACGGCATTCACAACCAGCTCACAGGACATCCACACACTCATTTGTACAGTTTAGAAGCTGAGTTCACTACAGTCAGGACACTGAAATAATCACCAATGAAAAGACACATGGGCAACACATTCAAAAGGCTACTGAATCAGGAGCCTAGAAAACTTACAGAAGGCCTCAAATCTGAGAAATACATCAATACAATTCTGTATTAAACCTAGAAGGAATTCAATTGAAGGTGATGCAACTAGCTAGTAGCATGAATGGATCACTATGTATGAGGCTAAATGATACAAATATTCCAACAGTTTCAGCAACAGGAAAAACCCCTCAAAGAACTTCCTATTAAAACCAATATAAGAATCACAGAATCACAGAATATTCTGAGTTGGAAGGGACCCACAAGGATCATCGAGTCCAACTCTTAACACTGTCTCCCTGGCAGGAATCGAACCTGGGTCTCCCACACACCAGGTGGGGACACTTACCACTGTACTAAAGTGGATTTCTAATAACATCAGCTTTGAATCTCTGTGCAAGACAACCTACACTCTGTCTGTCCTCCAGTCATTAGTGGACAGCACTCGCTACAGACTTACAGTTTTTGTTTGCTTGTTTAGGGTATATCAATTTTTGCTTACTCACACATCTACTTACCAATAACACCAACACAGAAAAGTTTCTGTGTTTTTTGCACTTTTCTGGGCTATGATGAACAGAGGTCAATTGCACCTGGTTTATACCATACTACTGCAATAAAGTGAACACCTTTCAAAAACAGGACCCTACATTACTTTTAAATGATACACCCAAGAAGGTAACTAACATGGGTTACCCTACCCAAATCATCTCGCAACTAAGGGACAAAGTAGACTTGAAGAATGAGCATGAACTGGCAAGAAATGAGCACCTAAGGAGACCACAGGAACCTATCTAGGTCATGGTGTCCGGGCTGCTCGTGCACCACAGAATTGTTACAAATAAGTTTAGCTGAACTTGTATTTTTAAAAATTTTACACAGCCTTATAAAAACACATATACAAAGCTATCTCCTTAATATGACTAGTAAAATAATATTGTTTTGGAAGTTTTATATATACATGTGTGTGTGTGTATATATATGTATTTAATTGTGTGAAGGTCATCAGAAAGATTGTCAAGGTTTGGATCTTTAGGTGAAAAGCTCTGTCGCTTGCTCCTGATTCAACGGATGATACTTCTACAAAATTCTTCTTTCCTCTTTCCTTCTCTCATAGTCTTGACGTGGCTCTGAGAACTTGCTGGCACGAAGAGTAAAGGTGTGGGATAAAACTTAACACATCTTATCTCAGCCCAGTGACATTAGTACATACTATTACCCCTAAAAACGCGTCTGAATTTGATTGTTGTACTGGCAGTGCTCTAATTCGCCTACTGAGAAATTAAAAAGCTCTAATGTAATAATGCAATTAATACCAGCTTTTATGGAATTATACAGAAAAATATTGTTGTTCCCTAAAAGTGGGCAATTGCAAACATTCTTAAAGTTATAGGGGATACAACTACAAATTTGGGTATCATGGACTAGATCATAAGGGCTGTCCCTCTAAACCAGTAAACTCCTTAAAAAGAAACATCACATTATGCAAAGCAACAGGACCTTCAAATATCTGTAGCAAATTTTCCAATATTGCCTCTTCCCCTGAGATTTTGAGTTAAGAGACAAAAGCAAGCCTGGGCTGATAGGCTGCTGTTACACCACTACTACAGCCTTTCACACTGGCAAGTGTTTTCCTAATACGTACCTCTTTAGGCTTCTCCAATCTGCCTTTTGTCTTGTGCCTGGACAGCAATTTTTTGAATACAAAAACCATAATATCCTTTTATATAAAATAAAAATACCAAACAATACCAGGCGTTTTACGTGATTAGGATTTCCTGAAAATCCCAGCAGTCTGTACCAACTAAAGTAAGAGCATGACCATTGCTTGGGAGAGTCCAGTTTTCAGGGATGGACTATGATCCTTCAACACTCCACTGAGTCTGCTAAAACCATTCTGCCTGAAGTTCAAAGCTATCACATTAGATTTATTCCTTGAAACACTTCTGTAGTATAACTAACTGGAAGCTCAGTCCATCACTCCTTCTGACTAAAAATAACCAATCAACAGTCACCAGTACCATCAGTTCCCTGCTGCTTGCTGAGAAGCACAGTGGGGACACACTCTGGATGACAGTGGCTGGGCAAATGCCACGGAGCTTCATATACTGGAGATGCTTCTGAGTCCTACTGACATGAGCAGCTTACTGATCCATCACAACAACAACAAAAAAA